>OOFE01013587.1:60022-82933 GCA_900323365.1 Monocentris japonica
TGATCTCCAGCCACATGACATGCTGCCTGCTTGGCCTGGCCTCACATAGCGATTTATGTATTTGCCCAGAGGATGAGATTAACATGTCAGGCATGATAATAGTTAGTGTGTGTGTGTCTGTGTGTGTGTGAGAGAGAGAGTGAGCGAGAGAGAGAGCGAGAGAGAGTACATGCATGCAGTTGTGTGCGCATATGTTCTTTTTCATTCTGACAAATCACTTTATCCTCCCAATCGATGTCTCCAAAACAATTTGCAGCAAACTCTCCATTTTCTCAGAATCAGGAACTCTACTAATCAAAACATCAACTCAATTTCCATGGTAAACATCTGCATCAGATTTACTGTGGAAAAACTTCTCTTATTCATCATTTATGAACACGACTTGATATAAATCTTCAGCTCTTCAACCAAATTGAAAAGACTACGTGCCCCACAAGCATAGGCTCTTAACAGTTGGACTCCCCTTTCCCTCGTACAGCTGTAGACAACATTCTCCTCCGTCATCAGTGAGTAAAGGGAGTTGCTCATTAGAACAAATCCCATGGGAATCACTCTCTAATGTAACCACACACCAATGAGAGAAGGGGCACAGTGGATGTATCAGCACTAAACTGTCTGCATGCTGGTTTGTTTTACCTGGCAACTGAAGACCAAACACATTCTGGTCACTTTAATGGTCATCCTTGTCCTGATATCAAATGTTGCTGTGCTGTCCCAGTGAAAAGGTATTTTATACTGCAGATAAAAAACAAGAGTGCGTGTGTTTGTGAGGTACATTTAGACAGTGTGCTCAGACGCAGAGACAGAAAGTTGGCTGATTTTGTCTCAGCAGCTGGAGAGAGGGTGTAATCAATCACAGCCTTGAACCCAACCACCAGCGAGTGTGTGTGTGTGTGTGTGTGTGTGTGTGCATTCTACAGTCTTGACTACTATACTGCCCTATAAAGGCAAATGGTAGTAACTGCTTTTGTGTGTGTGTATTAAATGTCAAAGTTCACGGCTAGGATTCACCTTTCGTATCAAGAAAAATTCAAGCCCTAAAGCACAACACCCATCAGCATACATGTAGATATAGACACACTGTACAAACGTACACAGCGTTACTACAATAAAGTGGGTCTATTTAAGAGACAGCAAGAGAAAAGGAGAAAGAGGATGGAACTTTATGTGCAATATATTATGAATCCAGAGCACATACTCCAGCCAGAGGGTGAACAGAGAAATCATCCACATTACCATCCTCAGCCGTTCTGTCCAATTACAGCATTCTGAAAGTTTATTGCCATAAAAGACGCTGCTTATTATGAAAGTCTCAGCAGAGGGAGCAGACTCACTTCTAGCATCCTAAGTGTCATTTACGACACGGACAGCCCAGCCATAAGGGGTCTTGAGATGCTGGTAAATAAACTTTGGCATTCCCTTCCTTTGTTTTGAAGGTGAGTGCTTGGACAGAATAGTAATGACTTTGATATTGGAATATGTTGATGATATATAAAGTATGTTTTTCAACGCCTTATGGTTAATGCAAACTCTGACAGCTTCAAAATACACTTAATAATAATGATCCATCGCAAACGCCTACCGTGAGCCTGGCCACGAGGCCCGAGAACTGCTGATTGTGTCCAATTCTGTGTTCTGTGACCTTTAAGTCCATGTTAAGGCTGTTCTGAACTTGTTCTGTAAATGAGAAGGTCCTAAATGCCTTTATTTTCCTCCATATATAGACTTCAGTAGATTGCTAACCAAACAAGGGACGTTACCAAATCAACTTTAGCTGAATAATAATACATTATTTACAATTATTGCAGACACATACTGCAACTTCCAAAGGGCGTACACACACACACACACACACACACACACACACACACAAACACACAAACACACACAGCCATACTGGGGTGGGGGTGCTGAGGAGGGGAATGTGTCTCTAATCTTAGACATGCAGCCCTGAAACATCCTATGCTGCAATGGGTGACGATAAAGCACACTTTGGGTACGTGTCAACTTGTGGTTGCACGCTACAGGATGTGAGATGGACGGCATTTTTCCCACACACAATTATACAGAGAGAGAGAGAGAGAGAGAGAGAGAGAAAGAGAGAGACCTGTTAACAACCACTGAGCAAAGCATGTATAGTCTTTTCCAGCCACTAGCCTGCATAACAGATGTCCATGCTACTGAATGAACTCATTCAAAAGTGCACCTACCACACATCAGTGTAATACTCATCTACCCCAACACTAAAGTTACAGGTGTGCCACTCACACTAGCAGGGACAATAACAGCTTTCTAACAAGGTGAGCCTCTCTTGTGGTGAACCTAAACCTCCTGTGCCTGGCTGCACTGAGCCACTGATCACGTTAAAAACCCCACACTTGAGTTTGGCCCCAGATATTATCTCTGCTATAGAGTGACTTCATCCAGCTTTCTATTTGGGTTGTTTTGTACCTATACCCTATGGAAGTAGCACAATACACAAACAGTGTCCTATGAAAAAATCATCATACAACATCATTTCATCAGCTACCAATCTGTTGTAGTTACTTTCTAACCTGTAGTCTGACGTTATATAGAGGAAAATCTTGCTCAGCTTTTTGAAATATGCAGACAGTCACAGGTGGAAGAGGGATTACTTGAAACAAAAAGATAGATGTACAAAAAAAGAGGTACAGGAATATTTAGAAATTGAAAACACATGTCTGAGTTCAATACAATACCCAGTCAAATTAGGCCAAGAGCATGACCTTTAACACACGCAATACATCTCCAGATTGTGGCTTTGACTTTTCATGGATTATTTCATTGGATGTTTGAAAGTTACTTTGCTGTGTCAGTTGTATTTTTCATCTCTTGGTTAATTTTGCTAAGCTAAAATTGTGTTTTCAGGTGTATCTGTGCCAATGTGCACATGTGAATGCACAGAAGTCATAACTGCTGAGAATATATCAGACAACTCCTGCATACAAGGGCACCAATTCACTTTTTTGTATATGCACCAGCATAATATAGAAGAATCCAACACCATTCGGCTGCCCAGATATAAATCATGGACAATTTTCATATACTCACTGAAAAATATATTCAATGCTGAGTCATTCCATCATCACTCTTTGTAAATAATCTCCAGTACTTTAATAACACAGCCTTTTGAAATTACAGGGCCTGACAGGGCCTCTCTTTCTAACCACTTGGAGTTGGCATTGAATCATTCTGTCAACCTTCTCTGGCTTTTCTGCCTTATTTTAAGAGGTTTTCACACCCCGTGGCTTGTAAACCAGCAAACAGGAAGGATCTAATGCATTTCAGTTAGGTTTATTTGACATAAGCCTATTAAAGTTCTTGAGATCCCCCTGATCAAAAATAGATACAAATTTTCTGACTAAATATTGGAGACACCATTTTTGATGGTAGGAGTTGTATGTTAAGAAAATGTGTAACTTGCAGCTAAAAATTCTCCACGTTTCTTTTTGTGTGGCAAGCCCAGACACCACCGAGGGGTGAAAATGAGTGAAGCGATATCTGATAAAGGTCTATATCGTCTCATGCTTTTAATTATAGATTACCTGAATTGTCCCCTTCTCAGATGTGTCAGTTGAAGTAACCCCATTATAAAGTAATGCAGAGTGTTGGGCTCCTTACTCAAAAACATGATGTATTATTTATTACGTGCTAGAGCTTACTCTTTTCAAAAGCAATACTGTTTCTTTACTCATTAATAGCAATAATTCGTTATATTATTCATTTTATTACTTTTTCGTTCCACCGCCAAAATCGTGGGTTGTACCTCAGTTCAATATCCTCTTCTGTGAATGATCGAGGTAACCAGATAGTGTTAATGTCCAATACGCTTGTCATCGTTGCATTCGATAAAAAACATAGCAGTGGTAATACTTCCACCCAGAGAAAGTAAACTTTTCAGCCATTTCTCATCTAAACTTGGCTCAGTGTGCCTGGACGACGACTTAATACACTGAACAGTCACCAATACAGCTTATCGCCTAACAATGATCATCGTCAAAGCCTTTCCGCTAAGTTTAAAACCAGTGGTGGGTGATACTTACATGCCCTTGTTTCCGTATTTATTGTAGAACTCCATGTGGTTGCAAGCTTGAATCCAGCCGATGGTCCATGTCTCTTTACCGGCTACTGGTGGCACCAGGACCCGGGCAAGTGCTCGGAAGTGGGGGGTCCTGTAGCGCAGGACCACACTGGATGATTCGTCGATGCTGGTGGGGTTGGAGTCGATGGAAGAGTTCACCTCCAGGACGATGATACTCTCTCGGAAACTCTTAGGCTTACACCTGATACTCTGGATACAGCCCATTGCATTAAAGAGCAACACAATCCACAACAACGTCCAGAGGTCTGGAGAAGAAGAAAGACGCATGGAAACAGCAACAAAGTCACCACATATGGATCCAAACCATCATGTCCAAAAATAGCCTAACAGAATCAAGAGGGTTTATTTATAGCAGACAGTTTCATTAAAAACCTCATGCATCCTGCAACCAGTTCTTTGATCAAAAAACTATTGTCAGAAAGAAGAAATACAAAATAGAGGTGGATCTTCACATTCAGAGGCGCATGCTTTCCGGTGCGCAAAATGCCACTTCACCTAAAAAGCGCAGACACAACTTTCTTTTCCGTGCACTGGGGGTTTTCACCGGTTTGCACTGTCAATTCAGAAGTCAGTGCCTCCTCGCTCTGTCGCCTCCACGGGAGCAAAACGTCGCTCGACCTTTTGGCAACATGCATCCATTGGGTGTAGCTACTTCATTGAATGAGTTCCAGTTTAATTGTGAGCTAAGTACATTTAAAAAAAAACTACTAACATAACATTTCGACGTCATAGTAGCCTCTTGTCCTTCTCACTCTGTATGTCACTTTCATGTTCACTAGGCTGTCACCCTGTGTGTAAAAATACATGGCAAAACCCCTATCACCAGTCTCCGGTTTATATTCTAAAAATATCATTTATTGTAGATAGCGGACGCTGACACCAGAGTTACAAATGACAATATGGCAGCGCAAAGGTGACGTCTATATTGTGTGGAGTAATGCCCGTTTTATCTGCGATAGCCTCAATTCATCAAAATAAAGTGATATTTAACGATTTAAAAAAGGCTACTGTTTGTTTCTTATCTCAATACACAAAATGTGCGGATTAAGGGGTCATGCGTTGCAATTGCATGAACTGTGGTCTATTATTAGTCGATAAAAAACAACATGCAAAGAAGTCTACCTATAAAACAATTCACTGGAAAGTCACCAATTTCATCAGCTAGGTGAAATCTTGGAGAGATTCAAAGCCGATCTGAATGAATGGTGCCTCACACAGTTGCTTGGTCAGACAGGTAATTCCGTTATCTTCTCACACCCGTTCCCGTTCTCCTCTATTGCTGCAAATTATTTCAAGGTCCCACAGAGGTAGCATTTCAACAAGCGTTTAAATCTCATCGAGTTTTGGATTGAGCACTGCAACGTCCAAAGGCAACCAGGTCAACTTTAGCCCCCCCTTCAACTGGATCCATGGTTTAATTTAAAATAAATAAATAATAAAGCCTCTAAAGGGATGATTGCGAGCTGTCACATATTTCGACCCAGGCGACAATTCCCGTCCTCTTTTTGATGGGATACAACTCAGCCTAAATTCCTGCAGAAGCTGTCATTTCTCTGTGCTCGTCCCATCGCGGCCACGGCAGGTTCACCCTCCCGCATTGGTCTATTTCAGCGGCTTGGCAGCTCCTTTATAAGAACCTCTGATACGACACTTCCGCTCTAATCCGCATGCATTTTGGGAAATGTAGGTCTAAGGATGCCTGCGTCTTAAAATGCACGGAGTAAATATAATAGCAATTCTCCTGCGAGCTTGTCAGTCACATTGGTACGAGGTTACAGTAGGAAGAGTACGACAGGAACTATCCATGTTAACAAACTCATTTAATCTAATATTGTGTCTTGAAACGTGAAAGCAAAACGGCCAATGGGGTTGAGAATATTTCTAATGCAAGTCAACTTGTTTCGTGACTTCTTCAATCGTGTCATTTTCTTATACCAGTGGAGTGATCTGCCTTATTGTGTTTTTTTTTTCAAGATATTGTCTCTAGTTCCTGGATAATTCCTTAAAAAGTTGCATTGTAAACAAGTGGAATTATCTCACGCTATTGGCAGAATGTGTTACTTATGTTCAGAAACAACATTTTTAAGTTTGAATATAAGACCAAAACACCTGTTAATATGCGATTTTTTATTTTTATTATCATTATTTTTCAGTGAGCGCGCCTCTGTTCTTTCGCTATATGTATTTTAGCACCTTGGAGAACTCCCGTCCGTAAAACAGCGCACCAACAGAGGTTGAATTGGGATTGTGCGTAAAGTACGTCAAATCTGCATGGAAGAAGCAGATGCTGCATTGTCTGGGCTCGACTGTCTTCACTAAACTCTCTTTGAGGATGATTGTGGATGACTGTTTGTTCTGTCAGGTTTTAGGGGACGATATCAGTCCACATTAATATTCCTTGTCCGGTTCCTTGGATGCCAGGGGTGCCATTATGGATATGCAGTGTATTAGAGAGATGTGAGTGATGCTGCCTGGGCCATATTCATCCATCGCCTGGTAAGATGACAACATTTGCCTCTGTCTTTCGCATTTCTTGAACGTTTCTGCTCTGGGTAAAATCCAAGCTCGTTTTTCAAAATATCACATGCAGCTGGAAAGCACCTGTTATTTATGTGGCTGCTGCAATGTTGTGGTGTAACAAGATGCTCATGATGTTATTTTATGTCCACGCTGTAGATCGTGTTTCACTGGATTGGCCGAAGCAAATGCCAGTCAATCCACTCTTCATGCCTGCATGGGTTGAGATATAAACAGCATGGCCAACGCACATTCCAGTGGGTCTAAATATATCTATTAGGGCCACGGGAGGGGACAGACTGGCGTAGGGGCTTATCTTGGGACATTTCACTGCCGCGGGTACCCGGTTCGCTTGAATTATCCTATCTTTATCAGATTATCAATAGGTTACTGCACCCAAGGAGGCGAAGTTCGCCTGATCCAAACATGCCCTCGAGTCACAGTTTGAGATCCAAGACGCGGGACAGAAACAACGTCCTGGGCAGACCTGAGTTCATGTCCCTGAACCAGCCCCTCCGAGGCGGCGGCCCCTCTGAGAGCCGAGGCAGCGCACGGCGACCGGGTCAAATCAAGCACCAAGCAAGCCAACCAAGTGAAGAACCTACCGAGAGTGGCAGCAAGGACAGGAGAGAGTCGAACAAAATGCCAGAGGAAGACTGTATGCAGTTGAACCCTTCATTCAAGGGAATAGCAATGAACTCCCTCCTTGCCATCGACATCAGCCTATCCAAGTGCATGGGGGTCTGCGCCTACACGTCGTCGTCCTGGGGAGGATGCAGGTCCATGGTCACCCTGCTCTCCCTTACGGGGCACGGCATCACGTGGATCATTGGCACTATCTTGTGTCTCACGAGGAGCAATACCCTGGCCGGACAAGAGGTCTTGGTCAACCTGCTGCTTGGTAAATGCGATTCCTCAATCACTAAATGCTTCAAAACATTAATTGCACTTCAACTCCCAAAATGCACATCTTAAAACAAGGTGCCCTTCATTAATGCTTGTTCAATAGCCCAGGGTTCTCTGACTTTTTCATATCAGAGGCCCACAAATAGACAACATTAATTAACAATTTGATTTTGTCCCCCATATAGGAAGATCTTTATTATTGTTGATTCACGATTGAACTGTATAACTGTATAACACTATAAGCCTACATGTTGAGATAATAATGGTGAGAATGAAACCTATTAACAGAATAGTTGTTTTCAGACATTCCCTAATTGGGATCATTTCTAGTGAATTAAACTGACTTGTAAGTAGTCCTCATGTTGCTGAGACCCCCTGAAGGACCCTTGATGTACAAGTAAAAAATCAAGTATAAGATGTGCAATCAAGATGTACAAGGGACAAATCTATCAGAATATCCCATTGTTTCATCCTACTGTAAAGCAAAACTACATTTATCTTATGAGATGTTAAGTATTTCTGTACAGATATCAGAAATTAGATCAAAACATTTCTTTTAGGAAATACTAGTTTTAAGTCTGCCAATAATGACACTCATGAATGATTTCATTCTGTTTGCACTCTTCCAGTGCAATAAACCAAATGTGATCTTTCTCATATTTAGCAGTAGGTTACTGCAATCCATCTGATGCTGAACTCATTTAATTTTACAGTCCTCTGCAGGAAAGAGCACAGACTACTCCAGATCTTATTTGGATGAAAAATGTTTTTCTCAGAAAGATTGGGGGCATTGCTCTGTTTGTGTGGACGACAGCAAAGTCTGTATTATGTGTGTATTAAAGCCTCTCTATTTAGTCTATACAACTGAAATCACTATGCTCCCTTTGACATCTGAAAGGTGGTAGGGTTTTATTTTCACCCCTGTGCTGGTCTTCAGTGTCTGTGTGTGACTGTGTGTATACATGTGAGTGTCTGCATACATGCATTTTGTGTGTGTGTGTGTGTGTGTTATGTGTGGGGTCCAATCGCAGATTATTGACCAAATCTCCTGTCTGGAGCTATATTGGACTCTGATTGGAAGCCGGTAAATCTCTGGATTTGGGACACTGTTAGGGCTATTGTATTTGCAATGTTGCGTGGTTGCTTATTATTTGTGGGACCAGGATCATTTGAGAAATCTAAGAATTTAGTGACGGGGAATTGCTATGCGGTGCTGAACAGTGCATTGGGGATTTTCTTCTTAATTCTGACTAAAATTCTGCTGTCAAGCATTTTTATCTAACAAGGAAGTAATCAGCCAAGATTGGTCTGTCAGGATGGGTTTAATTCAGATCTGTTTTATGGCTACATGACAATTGTGCTGGACAAAACTACTTCCAATAGGGCTTTAAAAACACAATCTAGTCAGATTGACTAGTGCTGTCAAAGAAACTGTTGAGCATGTCAACCACAGAGGCTCCAAGACACCAGGTCTGTAACGTTAAGTGTGCAAGGGGCCTCCCCCCTTATCAACCACAGTGTAGTCCTTATCTAGGCTACCAGGTATAGTATTCTTGAGTTAGGTGCACAATCTTTTTGTTTTGCCTCAGACAAAGTTAGGTAGGTATATAATATTGCAATATTCATTGTTTGGGGGAAGGGAAGCCTCTTTGGGATTAAAAAATGGCATACTATTGGGTGGCATGGTGGCTCTGTGGTTAGCACAATTGCTTCACAGTACAAAGGTCCTGGGTTCAAATCCCAGACCTGTGTGAAGTTTGTATGTTGTTTGCACATGGGTTTCCTCCCACAGTGCAAGTCAGATGGATTGGAGACTCTAAATTGCCTATAGTTTGCACTCTCCCTGTGATGGCAGGGTGCCAAGGGTGCCCCACGCATGCTGAGAAAGGCTCTAGCTCCCAGGAATAAGCAGGTGAAGAATATTAATACCACTGCAATTTAAAGTGTTAGATTAATAATCTCTGTAGAGTTGCAAAATAGTGAAAAATCCAGTTAGAACAGTGGCAAAACTCTCCCATAAGTTAAATAAGCTAAGTTAGCACTATCATAATCATTGGGGAGAGTCACAAGTTGAACTCACTTTGCAAAACATGTTGTCTCACCTGGGTTACATAATTAGTTTCACAATACTCTGAACCATCAAAACCACAATTTTGAAGGACAGCACATATAGCCTTGGCCTTATGGCTGGAACTGTGATGCGTTATGGCTTGGCTCACCTTCTGCCTCACCTTCAGTACTGCTGAGACGGGGACTGCCAGAGGGTACCTTGGCGCCCTGCAGCAAATACCAGTGCACCTGTGTGCCCACTCACATCTCATCAGTTTCACAGATTTTTAGCTCATGTCTTGAACAGTCCTGTCTTCCTCACTGTCTTTTACAACACATTCTTTTGTCTACCCCTCCAATGTTTTTTTCTTTTCTGTGCTGCCTATCTCTTTTTTTTTCCTCTCTCCTTCCTTCCTTGAATAATAGTTGAAATAAAAAACTCAAGTAGAAGAGAGAAGAGGAGTAAGAGACGACAACATAATCAGTATATCTGACTACTGACAGTTTCCTAGCAGGGTCAAATTTGTGTATGTGAAGCAGGGAGGGGCTTGACCAGGAGTGAACGATGGTGATGGTAGAGATATTTTTGGTAGTGCAATGGAGCTATAAAAGGCATTTGCAAACGTGGTATGTGGACACTAATAAGACAGACGTGTTTCTCAAAGCCAATGTTACTCAGTACTATATACCCTGTCGGTTACTGTTACTCACCACGATATGCGATTACATAAAAGCCAAGATACCATCAACATGAGCAGAAATATAAGAAATAAATGAGCTAAGGAGACATACGTTTCATTGCAGTTTCCAAAACTATTGAGCAAGTTTTGAGCAAGATACTGTACTTATATATACAGTATATAGTAGTTTAATTGATATTACAATGCAAAATAGTACACAATTTCACACTAAAAACTGATACAAAACTACATTATTAAAGTACACCTTTCTATATATATATATATATATATATACGTATGTTCAGATCAGGCACTGTCAAACAAGGATGGGTGAGCCTTCTCTCGAACACAAACTCTTTCAAGCTACTGTGGCATTTCATTACTTTTATCAGTTGTTCAATCTGACTATTGGAGGGAGAAGCTAATTGGTCCTACCAGAGTTCAGGCTGGTGTAGGTGCTTTGTTTTTTGTGTTGCATGTAATGTGTTTGGTTTTACTTAAACTTGAACTTTATTTAGGACAAATGAATATATTGAATTAAGGACAAATGTATTGCAATGACCAGGCATTGTGGTTTTGGGGAAGAGTGAGCCAATAGGTTCCTGAAAATAGCTTATAGCATGCCAACACAGGTCCTTTGTCCTCATAAACCACCCTCACTCCCTTTTTTTGTGACAGCCCTCATCCTTGATGTCATGACTGTAGCTGGACTCCAGAGACTGGTCAAGCGCAAAGGACCCTGGGAGATGACGGCAGGTTTCCTGGACTATGTCGCCATGGATGTGTACTCCTTTCCTGCTGCTCATGCCAGCCGGGCAGCCATGGTGTCAAAGTTCCTGCTGTCCCACCTGGTCCTGGCTGTGCCTCTCCGCATCCTATTAGTTCTCTGGGCCATGCTGGTGGGCATGTCCCGGGTGCTGCTAGGGAGACACCACCTAACTGATATGGCATGTGGCTTTGCTCTGGGCATGCTCCACTTTAGCTTGATGGAGTCAGTGTGGCTGTCATCAAGCACTTGTCAGACTCTTATTTCCATAGGCACCCTCAGCTGGAGCCCCTTTAGTTGAGCCTTTGATGTAAGGTTGGAGTCAGAGGTTCTACTGTATATTGTGAACAGAGGAGCATTAATACTTGAAGACTTAAATGCAGGCCTGTAGGTCATAAGACTTCACAAGGCCTTCATAATGCTTCAAAGATTCTCGTATCTCTGATCAAATCTATCAACACACCTCTACTGCTCCTTCATCTCCAAACAGTACTAATTGGTAGCGGTAGAATTGAGAGTAGCTGGTAATTGCAATGATTTCATAAAAGCACAAATAGGATGTGCTTAAACAGCTCAATCAGCTCAGTCAGCAGAGCATGAGACTCTGAGTCTCAGGGTTGTGGGTTTGAGCCCCACAGTGTCAACTATCACCTTTGGATAAAAGCATCTGCTAAATGACTGTATGTAAAGATGGTTTAGGTTTTGCTATTCCTTTGCCATTTGGTTTTAAATCAGTACCACTACCATCCTCACCCTTAGCTCTCTCTATTCAGTAAATTCTCTGCAAGACTCTCAGCCCTGTGCCTCTTCCTCTTTACCTTCTTACTTTGTTATACTTCCCCTTCTTCTGTTGCCTTCCTCTTTCATTTTCTTTAAATGTTGGAGCTTTTATTTTGGGTTTCATATCTAAATAATCTTGGACATTGAAAAATGGTTTGGTAAAGTAAACAAAGTTTGGTTGTTCCACAATGTTCCTTCTTGGCATGACAATAACGTTTGTATGTTTCTGACTGAACTATCTATTTGATTCAAAAGCATAAAAATATTAATTGAAATGTTAACTTATTTGTGAATTCAGCTGTTTGTGGAAAACAAATACCACACTGGTTGTACAGAATGAAGGATTTTTACTACAGGCTCTAATAGAATTTCTTTCAAAATGCTTGAATGAGTTTCAGCCTGCTTCTCCTCAGCTTTGTCATTGCAGCCTTTTCTGTTACAGTCTAAGCATTAGCCGAACAGATAATCATGGTCTGTTTGTCAGTGGTGCTGATTCTGTGCTCCACTAAACAACTGAAGCGTATTTTAAGTATTTCTGTCTGTGTGTGTGTGTGTGTGTGCAAGCGTGAGTGTGCATGCGTGTGTGTGTGCGCATGCTTAGGTAAAAACTTTTTGAAATATCAAGCTGGATCAAACTCCATGTCTTTGTTTTAATGCATTCAGTAATTTCTGTTCAGTATGTTTATTTTCAAGACTTGTTATGGACGTTGGAACTAAACTTGCTGGGACGTTTTGGCAAAAATATTTCAGCAGGTTGGATTTGTATGTAAATACAATTTTGTGTGTTTTGTTTTGTACAAGGATGAGTATCATATTTTCATTCAGTGCCCCCCCCCTCCATCTCATTTACAAAATGAGGTGGCGAGTCTGTAAAATGTGGAATGCCTTCTTTAGGATTTCTTATGTTTGTGCATTGTCATAAAGATGCCATTTACCGCAATTTAAATTGTTCTCCTCTTGATTTTCACTGTGAATTGTGTGCTTGCAAGACCATGTGTGGTGAGTGTGATGTTTGTGTGTGTCTGTGAGCTATATTCATGCTGTGCATCTGTTTACTTACAAAACACACTTAGTCAAATATTTTACATTGAAATTTGGGTAAATCTTTGTGCCATTAAAGTGCCATTAAGAAAACATCAATGAACATAAATCCCTAAGTGTTGTTTGTTTTCGGAAATCTTATGAATCAGCTGAAACCTCGGAAGCATCATCAATATTACAGCTCTCTGCAGCAAATGATTCTGATTGATTCTAACATCTCACCACAACCTGGACCATTAGGCATCACATAGTCCACAGCATGGACTGGTATTCAGTTTGTTCTATTTCTGGAAAAGAAAGTGGTCTGTTCAAACATTGGCGACATTATGATTTTATTACACTTTATTACACTCAACAAACTGTAGTAGACTTTAGAAAATGTGCTCTATGGTCAGAAGTGAAATAAGCCTTGCTGTACGTCTGCGTGCACACGCAGAGAAGCTGATAAACTTAATGGATCATCACCAGGTTTACGTATCAGATGTAGCCATTCACACACAAAAAGACATGTCTGCTAATCTGTTCATTTTCTCTGAAAAGAAAGAAAGAACAAACTAAAAACTAGATGTTACTGACATTTCTCATGTCATTGGTATTTGACAATTCTCTTTTCCACTTAGAAGCTGACGTTTCAAAGCTGTCAAGAAATAGCTGCCACCCATATACTGTATATATAAACTCATCTCACCATGATGGCAAAAGCACGATGCTTTAACTGATGCATTAGCATTTGACCTCAGAATTACCAGCATAATAGACATCTACATAGCATGCTGCATTGCTGGAGCCACATCCTCACATATTCAAGGCTCTGTCTGAGACATAGTGCAGAATGTATTGCAGAATATAAAACTCCCCCGTGTGTTGTGTTTCTTCCCTGCGTCAAAAAGGAGTATATATTTAATATCTTCAAGGGCACACGTGTGTGTACGTGTGTTTCATGCAGTGACATTTGGGCACATATTTGTGTCTATACCCAAAGATGAGTTCACCATTTTAAGCTCAGCTGTAAGCACAGACTGCTGAGGCGAGCTAACAAGCCCCCAGTCATATTCATCTTCTCCTTGGTCTGTCTTCCACAGAGCACTGGAGCAGCTGACAACAGGACATGGACATAGGCTTATTGCCAACATGGTTCATTGTACTGAGAGAGAGAGTTTATAATGAACTCTGTAGGCTGCAATACACTCTTGTGAGGGTATCTCTGTATGTTAAATTGCATAGGCAAGGAGAAGAAGGAGAAGCTTGCAAACTGGTGTCAGGGAAGAAAAAGGAACTATAGACCAGTGCTACTCAAAGGCAGTTCATATTCATCTAGATACTTCATCATAGTCACATATGCCTTTGAATTCTGGTTTCAAGCAAGTTTGAGTTCAGTTGGCGTGATGCCAGAGTGGTCTGTATCAAGTATCAATAGAGTTTCATAGTTTCCCATATAGTTGTCTATAAACTACATAGCAAAATAACTTTCTGACTGTATTCCCTGATCAGGTTGTTCAGTTTACTGGCTAGCTAGCAGTGATAGGACCCCATGCAATATTGATACAGAACCTTGTGGCTCTTTTATGGCAGTGTGGTCTATAAAAAAGGCTCAGTCCAATCCTCAGTCAGGGTTAGATTTCTTCCTCTATATGATGATTTCAGACCAATCCAGGGATGATGATGATGATGATGATGAGGCTAGTGCAGTTGTTGATCAGCATGATACAAGAGAGTATGGCAGATTGCAATTTCAAATGAGTAGTTAGTGAATCTAGAGTGAGGGATCACTTTTAGAAGCTTATATACAGACAAAGATAGGCAACTAAAACCCTACACAGAAGCCACTTTCACTAGACTATCTTTTTTTTTCCTGTCTTTGTCTCTATCACATCCTGTCTCTGTTTCTCTGTGTCTGTTTTCTCAGTGTATGAGCATGGCAAATGGCAAAGGCTGTACAAAGGGGTGGATGTCTCAAGGAGGGCTGAGGAGGGTCCCTTAAAAGGCTCCTTTGAAAATTAATATATTCCAACAATTTTCATTACTGAAGTCTAATATAGTCAAGAAAATCAATCAACATTCAACAGAGGAAAAAAACAATTGTTTTTTGCATAACTGCAAAAAAGAATAAAAAAGAAAAAACACCCAAACATAATCCAATCAGTGTACATACAGATGTCCAACAGTGTCTCCAACTGTCATAAAGGCTCGATTTTATCACAACTACTGACTCTGCTGTAGTTTCCTGTCATGCTACTTACCGCAGAACATCTGACAGGAAACAACAACAGCACTTTGGCGTGTGCTCTGAAACGACTCAAACACCAATAGCAGGAACAGAAATAGTCATCTGTCATCTGACAGACTTTTTTTCATATCTAGTCGGAGCCTTCATTTGCCACTATTTCTTTATCTGTATTAAGCTCCACATAAATTGTGCTATCTTTGTCTTTTCCTTTTCCCTCTCTCTGCTAATCCTTCAAGAGATAAACATTCTTAAGTCATGTGTAAAATATCCCCTATTAGAGTCAGGTGGCCCACTTTAGGAGTGCATTAGGACCAACTGTCTCCATCTTCCTTTTCTGGGTAGAACAGCAGAAGTAGAAACAGAGTGAAGACAGAGGAACTTGTTGCTCTTACTCTAATTGCTGACACACAAAGATAGATAGGCTCAAAATTTGAGACATTGTAAAAAGGAGGAAGAGGATCCATACTCAGCATGGCTCTATGCTTAAAAAAAACCTGGCACTCTGACCATGAAGTACCGACATGCTGCGATCATTCCTGAAACTCATGCTCAGATGAATTCAATTAAATTCAGTTCTCAATCTAAGAAAGTGTGATTTTGAATTGAATAGAGCTCTATTCAAGTCAATACAATTCAATTAAGTCAAATCTATTCAGTTCAACTGGCATAGCATATGTATATGGCTCTGATCCTGATCCTATCCATCCAAACTGTATGTCTCCTCCTGGGACAGATGCTTCATCCCTCTCCCTCCTCCTCGTAATCCTCACTCTTTAATAACAACAGTAAACACCGTTTTTTCAGAGCCTTTTCTTTAACTCAGTGTTTTACCAAGTCAACCTGTGAGAGCCGATCCAAACGCAAAGAAGAGGAGCGCATTCCTGTTAGTAGCTACATGGAAATTGTTAGCTTTATTTTAAACGTCTGTGAGGAACAGCTACACAGAAGTGATAGCAGTTAATTAACTTGTTGATAATGACTAGGAAAATAAATTCTATTTTTGTAACACAATAGTTCATGATTACCATCAACAAAGATTTGATGCGGAAAAAAAAAAAACTTTCTTTGGAACGAGCACAGAGTCTAAGCAGAAATGGAAACATCTGACTCACTTGTGTGCTTGTTCATGCACCCATGTCCTGTCTTACAGCAAAGGGGTCAGTTGATCGGGTATTGCATTGTAAAAATAAAGAGATGTATTTAAAAAAATCAGCAAAGTGTTTGGCAGCAGAGTTTTTGTAATATTTGTAATATTTTACTATATTCATCAAGTCATTCAAGTCATGGAGAGGCTGTAGAAACACGGTAGATTACTTTTAAGACAATCGCTGTTAAATTGTGATATGCTGACAGAATACAACACATTCAGGATATGATAACATTCAATTTAGTGGTAGCTGTGGTTTCCAGCAGGTAACAGTTGAAATAGGGTTATCTGGTCAGGACCCCAGTCAGCTCAGGGACTCCCCCCCATCCATGTCTCAAAGCTGAGTGTTTGGTATGAATCAGCCAGGGAGTGCACCCCAACCTCCCAGTATAAGGATGGGTACTTCAACAATCAACAATCAGTGACTTTGCCTAAAGTAATACAAAATAGCAGCTTGCCTTTCACACAAAGATTTAACATCAAGTAATCAATATGACATTGTATCGTACAAGTTGGCACACTATGCTGTTTTTAATTTGCATTGACATCACCTACAAAAACACAAACAAACTATTTATGTTTCCACAGGAGAACATCCTTTATCTATTCCCTTGTTTGAAAACTGGTACAAAGTTAGATTGCGATTCCCATCCTCCATTTCCAAGAACTGCTCAGTATTGGCCCAATTTGCAATAGCTAATCAGTCAAAAACCCTCGCCACTAGCCTACATACATGTAGCCACACCCATACAAACTGATACAAGAGAGATAAACAAAAACAGAGACAAACAGACTGAACAAAGATAGAGAGAGAGAGGCAGACAGAATACCATTAAAAGTGACTCAGCGTAAGGTGTGAGGAGCCTACTGTCTGTGCAAGCCTCTTCATTCGCATTCCTCACTCTCTCAGCACTGACTCTTATGTTACTTTATGGGCAGTTATTGTGTAATGAGCAACTATTAAGTTATGGGCTGCTACAGAATTTATTGCTTACTTACTTGTGACACCACCAATTTAGTCCTTTCTAAAAGTTCTCTTTGTCCCAGACGGGTTTACTTGTGCCAAAATCAAGGCCTCTACAACCCTTGTGGCACGTTCCCTACAATATCCCTATGTGTTATGTGTACGTGTTGATAGTACTCTTCCTACTGTTGTGTCTTTATACTCCATTTGTGTTATCGCTGGTCTTAGTTTGCACATTTAAACTCCTCTGTTCAGTTGCAACATTAGACATCACAACTTTAACTTTCTTGATTGTCACATTGACCTCTGTATATAAGCCTAAGCCCCTAAGCCTCTTATCATATCTTGCTTTAATGCCTGCTGTTTGCTGCCTGACACCTAATCTGCTAGTTGTCTGTAAAGCTCTCATTTAACCATTTTCCTAAGCTCATGACAAACTTCTCAAGTGTAATTGGAAATGTCCCTTCATCAGTGTAGAAAGTATTATCTGATAGTTTAACCTTAACAACACTCATACTGCAATGTGCAGGCTAATCAAAGCTCTAGTGTTATACTGCCCTTGTAATTGGTTTTAGGCCAATTGGTGAAGTGGCACGCACGTTGGGTGGTTCAGTGTAAAATGAATGTGACTTCTAGGCTCATTGTCAATTTACGACAATAAACAATTATGTAGTTGGGTTAACTGATCATTGGCCTTTTTCATGTCATTCTTTTTGTGGAATCCTTAGGCTAAGTTTCAATCCAACTATATAATAAGTAAATGTGACTTTGTGGTAGAGATGTCTTTAATGCCAATGAGGATGATGGCATCCTTGAAAGATGAGTCTCTTTCGCAGACCTGAACCTCAGGCCATTTCACCAGCATGACAAACCACCTTATTACTGATAGAGACAAATAACAAGTGACCGTCAGTTGGACAAATAATAGTATTTATACCAGGGAGTAAGTTTAACTACTTCTCCAGCTCTGTTGACCTACATATGTTTTGAATGAAAATGCTGTTAAATAACAATTCTGAAGTCTAAATTTAATGGCATGAAAGTACTTAAACTGAATGTTGTATGGCATTAAAATTAGATTTGAAGCACACTTCTATTGTGTATTGAGCCTACCTCTTAATTGTAAAGGGCAACGTGTATGTAAAAATTATATTAAAAAGGAAAGTATTTGCTACAGCAACAGGAGAATTAAGTCTGAATTAAGACACAGTAATACTTTGATTGATTTTATTTTTTTTATAAATCTATAATCCATTAACACATAAACCATTTGTAGGCATTAATGTCTGACAGGCTGTGTCAAGAGTGGTACAAGAGGGGAAGGACAAGTGCTCCCTCTAGAGGAAACTGTTTTACCATACACCAGTGTGCAAGGAATCTTGTTTTGGCTGACACTATGGACTAGTTATGGACATTAGTTACAAACTTCTGAATTTATAAAACCTTTAGACTTAAAAAATGGCCACAAATACCCATGCTAAAACCGCTATGGTTAAATGGTTGATTATTAGACAGGTAAACCTGAATCTTACAAAGCTTATGCACAGCAAATAGATAGAAATATCAAGAGCGTCAATCATAGCATGGATTCTTTATTGAATTTACTCATTGACCACCTGCAAAGATGAGTACAACCCCAGAAAGTTCATATTTAAAGAAGATGGTCCCACAATCCTCTTTGATATATCAAAACCATTTGACTTTCTGCCAGTGTATGGCAGAAAGTATATGGCCCTTGCTTTGTTTTGAACATTGATTTAGTGTCCAGACAGTCCTTATGACCTAATTCATGTATAGTGTATGGTCTGTTCCTCCTTGCCACTTTCACTTCAGTGTGGTACACATCTTTGCAACAGACTGGGACACTGCATCATTTCAACTGCATTTCACTGTGACTGGAATCCATGTACTTACAATCTATTTCGGAAATGTAGAAATGTGTAGACCAATGTAAGAAACTCAGGGAATTCACAACCACCTTCTAGGTCCTTCCACATCTAAAAAACTCTCGCTGTCTAGGCCCGGAGAGCTCAGTTGGTAGAGCATGAGAGTCCAGGGTCGTGGGTTCGGTCTCCATGTAGTGTAAAACTGTAACTTGTAAGTCGCTTTGGATAAAAGCGTCTGTTAAATGACTAATGTAATGTAACGTAGATCATACCGTCAGATTTTAGGTACTGGTTGGAACCCATTCCAAATGAAAGCTGAGAACCTTTAAAGAGTGCTTTGTTTTTATTTCTCATTGTCCTTGTGTTGTTGGCGCCTGCTTAATCCGCCACTATTTCTAGTACATGTGATGATCTGTCTTATTTACTTCTTTTGGAACCATCCTACTGGGTCCTGCATGAGCTGGTTGTTTTGGCTCCTTACAGTTAATTGGTCTCAGTCTCGGTCTCTCTCGGTCGAGGTCGGTCTCTCTTGATGAACCTGGAAGCTGGTGTGAAGAAAGCACATATCAACTAAGGATTTGCTGTATTATATTATACATATTGTATATTAATTGCTAGACTTACATGCATGATTTTTATTACATTAAATGCAGTGTTTAATGTAGACACCAGAGGTCACTGTTGTATTTTTTCGACATCATAGCCTTAAAGAACTGCAGTGGAATTAAGCTACCAGTCAGTTTAAAGGAAACAAATTGCAATTTCAATCAAGAAACCTGGGAAAGACCCAACAAAGTCCACTATTAGTTGTTACCATTCAGTAGATCTCACATCTCATTATGCAATGCAATATATTATTGTGGAGCGTAACATATTACCTTGACAGTAGGGGAATGTTATCCGTTTGCCGCAGACAAGGCAAAATACATCCTGTGATATGTCTGGAGGCTAATGTGAGGTAAGTCAGTCAAGGATCAGTGGTAGTCATGTTTTTCAAACTGGAAAAAGAATTAGGTGGGAGGCGGGACACTTGACTAAGTTGTACATACTGCATACTGAGTGGCAGAGAAGGCTTTGGTATGTAAGTGAAAGGATCAGGTCCAGCCAAGAGGTATGTAGTGGAAAATGGAAAACTACAAGAGAGTGTGATCAGGCCGTTGCTTGTCCAATATAATCAATTTTTGAACACAAGTGAGACAAAGAGGGAGCTGATATTGGAAAAACAAAAATCACTACATGTCTGTGATTGGTGGCAGATGCTGATAGAGCTGGGTCATCTATTTTCAATTCAAACATCTTGTTATTACAAGAGGAATGGCGTCAATGTCAATATTATTATTACTATATATAAATAATGCTCTATTTATATCATAATAATTTTATCATTATATATTTTCATTTCATAAATGTATTGCTCCTGTATATTCATACATACAAATCTTTATTAAATGCAGTTCTGTAGTATTGGCACTAGGAGTCACTGGTTAATCATACCCATATACAACCACAGTAGAGTGGACAGGGGCCAAGATACCAATTAGGTGAAAGGAAACAAAGGTATCTCCAGTAAGGAATCCATTGTATCCAACTAAACCCACTATTAGTTATTCCAATCATTTTTTTTCTCCAAAATGACAAATGATTTTCAGTATGGAGAGACACAAGGAGAGCTCTTTTTTGCAGATGTCGGAGCTTTGTGGAAGAAATCAAGGAATATACAACATGCTGTTCGGAAGATACAAGATGGAACAACTGGACAGCAGAGCAACACTCCATCTTCCATCGTAACCTCAATTGTTCAAGAAAATTTCATGACCTCCTCTCAACTACCTTCCTCTCTTTATCAATTTGCACACCCCTCGCCCCTTATTTTTGCACCTAATTATGCTTCTGTATTGATTTAACACATTTTTACCGAGCACTTCATACATGCGCTTTCTTGTGACACAGGGATATTTGTTACATCGTCTGGGGATTGTGGCTTTTACCTTTGCACTCCCATTTATTGGTTGTTTGTAATGTTGGCGAACTAGGAATTAAAAGTAAATTCTTGCACTCTTCCCCCCCCACACACACACACACACACACACACACAGACACTACAAAGGCAACTTGCACATATTTCCCACTTGCACCTTATTGCACACATCTCTTGTCTTGTTATATGTTTTGTCTTTTTTTTATAAATTATGTGAATTTGTTTTTTAGATTTTATATTTTTGACTTGTTTCTTCTTATATTTTTGACTTATTTTTGACCCCCATTCTGATTCTGATTCTGATTGAACTATAGAGGAATAGAACCTCCAACCCTGGCAGTGTTAGTACCTTGCTCTACCCATTGAACAATAGAGGAATGGAACCCCCAACCCTGGCAGTGTTAGTACCTTGCTCTACCCATTGAACTATAGAGGAATAGAACCCCCAACCCGGTCTGGACCAGGTTGCCTTGGAGCTGGCAGGTTGGCATGGTGACCACCATCAGCACCAGGCTGAACAGCTGGAGAAGGAGGAGGCTGGGGTCTGATGGAGACATGGCTACTGATGGAGACATGGTTCTGTTGGTCCTGGATGTTCTTCTGGTTCCAGTGGTTCAGAAAGCTCTGGATCTTCTGCTGGTTCTCCAGGTGATTCAGAGGGTTCTGGTCCAGGGGTTCTGGTTCTGGTTCTGGTGGTTCTCAGTGGGTTCAGCTTGGTGTCTTCAAGATGGACAGAAAGTGAAACTCTGACATCAATGTCTTTGAATTTTGGAAATTTTGGCCTCAAACCACAATGAGGCAGGGTTTCTCTTTTCATCACGCCTTGGTCTGTGCCATGTAACACAACAATGAGTCCCAAATAATCTGTGTATGTGTGTGTGTATGAATGTGTGTGTGTGTGTAGCCTGTGGTAACTTGCATTAATGGTTTGCATCAGAAAAAATCTTAAACCTAATCCATAAATCATGAGTGTAATTTCAGCTCCCAGTGGTTCCCAGTATGAGACTGTGGTTGTACTGGTCAGCTCCCAGTAGTTCCCAGTATGAGACTGTGGTTGTACTGGTCAGCTCCCAGTAGTTCCCAGTATGAGACTGTGGTTGTACTGGTCAGCTCCCAGTAGAACTAGTAGAGACTGTGGTTGTACTGGTCAGCTCCCAGTGGAACCAGTATGAGACTGTGGCTGTATTGTCCTGCTTTTCCACTTCTTCATCATCATCATCACCATCATCATCATCATCATCACCCTCTTCTTCTAAAATATACTCAACCTTTTCTACCTTCAGGGTTTTATCTCCTATGATGTCACTATAATGTTCTTATAGGATTGTATACAGCATGAAGGTTGTCACAGTATCACAGACTAGTTCAGGTCACTGATCAGCCATCCCTACAATAATCACTATGATGTCACTAAAATATCAGAATATCACTATAATATCACTGTGATATCACTATGATATTATTATATTACTATATCACTATGATATCACTATGATATTATTATATTTCTATATCACTATGATATCACTATGATATTATTATATTACTATATCACTATGATATCACTATGATATTATTATATTACTATATCACTATGATATCACTATGATATCACTATGATATCACTATAATGTCACTATAGGGACTATAGTGGTACTGTGGTACTTGTACTGAGTTTATAGGTTCTCTGTTTTACTTCATGTTATTTGAGTCAGAACCCTGGCAGCTCTGAACGTACGTAACTCCTCTAGAATATATTAGTAACTAGTCTATATGTTATATATATGTATATTTATATCATATATATTCATGTTATATATATTTATATTATATATACTTATGTTATA
>OOFE01013588.1:0-11149 GCA_900323365.1 Monocentris japonica
CTGCTGCTGCTGCTGGCCTCGCTCGCCACTCCACAGTCCGGCACCCGATCCTCCCGATGGCCTGCTGGACTCATGCACTCCATCAGCCTCTCACACTGACGCTCTCTCGCTCACACAGTCACACACAGGTTAAAAAGGCTTGGCTGCAATCAGCCTTAATTGGCCGCAGCCGCTAGCCTTACCCACTCCCTCCCCCCAGTCCTCCACATTAATGTTGCACTAAAATGCTATGTTCACGTCATGATGAAATAAATATGATCTGCCCACTGAGAATAAAAGTTCATGTCAGACTCCTAGTAGAATTACAAGTAGGATGTGTGAGAGTTGTTTTGTAGGCTTCTATATCTCCCACTCTGTGTCACAAATTGCGTAAGTGTACCAACACAAGCAATAGGTGTGGCAGCAAATCCACCGATGTCTGCACTCCAACATAAAACTCAAAATTATCAGTTAGATTCACACTAATACAGTCAACCGTCCTTACAAAAAGTGAGTAACAGTTTGTTCAAGGTTGATTTTAAATTCATAAATTTAAAAAAAAATTCTATACAACATGAATTATCCCAAGTTGCAGCAATGAGATGGCATCCCATTTTTTCACCTCCTCCAATATGACCTGAACTTGGCATAAGAAATGTGTGTATCTGACCATAAGGCCATTCTTTCTCCCAGCCTTGATACTGTTTCTCCTTGAAAAAAAGTCAAGACTACATGAAAACACTTGCTGTTGTGAAGAAAAAATGTAGAAGAGCCAAATCCAAATGGAAGACTGATAAACTGCAAGTGTCCTATAACATTATGAAGGCCTTAAAATGCTGAAATATCAGAAAATGGTTAAGGATGCAAGAGAATGTTAGTTCTCTAACCTTATGTCCAAGAACCACCATAATTCTAGGGTGCTTTTCAATGTTATTTATTCAGTTGTTAACCCTCTTCTGGTCATTGAGGCATCCTTTATATTCTTTACCAAAAAATTAAAGGATACTTACCTTCTGATCTTACCTATCTGTTAATTATCCTATGTTGATTATGCTTTGAAGCATTTCCAGGACCAGGAGACGTCCTCCATCTGTCCCCTAGATGTTGTCACTACTATGTTTCAGCCAATGCCAGCATTTTGCCTAGTATCAGTAGCATTCTGACCACTGGCATTCTCTCCTATGAGTTTTAAACATGCAGTGGATCATCCTCTTCTCAAGAACCCTAGTCTTGACCCCTTGGCTCCTGCACAGGATACAAGATCACTACAGGATCTTTATGTTAGACCATACCATTTTATTAGATCACTTGAGAAATAAATAAATAAATAAAGCTCTTCACTGGTTCAATTCTTACCTTTTCAAAACAATGCTTTCCGTCACCATAGGCAACACATCGTCATCCTCATCAGACATTACATGTGGGGTACCGCAGGGTTCAATTTTGGGCCCCATTTAATTTACCTGCTTCCACTTGGACATATTATCCGCAAGCATAACATACATTTTCACTTTTATGGCGACGACACAGTGATACCTACCTATAAAATTCAACACTAGTAGTCTAGCCACTCTTATAAAAGGCCTTGCTGATACAAAGTGCCGGAATTTGTAGAATTTTCTAGACCTTAACCACACTAAATTAGAAATAATCCTTTTCAGCCCACCCAACGCTATTAACATGAGTCAGCATCAAGTAGGTACTCAATCTACCAATGTTAAGCCAGTAGAAAGAAAGTTTGATGCCATTTGTGACGCAAATTAGAGTTTTGATAGAATTGATGATATAATTCCACTCTTTCCATGCCTACTGCATTGCCACTGTAGCACTGGTTCACTCCCAAAAGTAATTGCTTATTATATTTTCTAGTAATCATGCAGAATGGAGGGAGGGGGGATTTCTAAAATGTTCATCACTATATACTTTATGTTTCATGTATGCATACTGTATGTATGTGTATATTCCTGGTAAGTTGCTATTGGTCCTTTCGCTCGCATTCTTGTTTTAAAGAGAACAAAGGGAAAGCCAAGCTGAAAGCACGGCTGCCTAATCGTGTCAAGTCATGCTTACTGGCCTAGGTTCAGATAAAGTGGAATAGCGTAAGGGACATTAAGGGAATTTCTGATGGACCCTAACCTTCAAGACAGGTTGAAGTTTTCATTTTTTCCATTTTGCCTGAATGGATTGCTCCATTCAGATTTCTTTTGGATTGCTGAACCGATGCAATCAATCTGTTTTTCATTATCTGAGGAGCTTAGGTTAGCAGGATGTGATGTCTTCATTCTATTATTTTTTTGCTATTATGTTTACCCTCTTATTTTCTTATCAGGTGACTTTTACTTGGTTTATTTATTTATTTATTTAATTATTGTATTGCTTATTTTGATTTTCAAAGCATTTTGTAAACTGTGTTTTACAGTACTATGCAAGTATATTTATTGTGATTTTTTTTTATCATCATCCTGCTTTTTGAACAGAGAATATATAATTCTATATAATAATCTAAACATCCTATTATATAAAATGATACTATATAGCTCAGTTCACTTGTACTTTGGACATTTGTTTTTCATTTTTTACACACTCACACACACACATTTTGCCTACAGGCAGATCTGTCTTTTTCCCTCGCAGTGGCGGGGCACGGTGCCTACAGCGTTCACTTGAGGCAGTGGCAACATAAAAGTTACATTAAAACTGTATTGTACAACAGCGGGTTTTACCGGCATATGTCGCTGAGGCTCCTCTTCCCTTCTGCCTCTCTTCTTTCTTTGTTCATCACACACAGTCGATCTGCTTTCTGCCATTTTTCTGTCATTTTGTTAACCGGCATTGCCTCCTGCAGTGGACCTCCTGGTGGGGAAATGGCTTTTGGAAGGAAGTACGCAGCTCCTTTGCCTGACAAGCTGGAAATGGCATAACCGCTCCAGGTCAGTTGCCTGGGAGAGGGGCCCCCGTTTGCTGTGACTCTTCATATTAAAATCCATTATTAGGTGGTAGTAGGGGCCCAAAACAAAAGCACCATTTTCTGATACTATGACCATAGCTTCAACTCTGTAGAATACATGTCACGTATCGCTACAGCTCACTGTGATTCAGATCAGCAAGGCTCTACTCGTTCCGTTCTTCTACCTTCTAATAAGCCCTGCCCTCATGGGTATGGCAATTAGGTATGGCAGCCTACGTGAGTCCAAATTTGATTTTGTAGTTTTTGTCATAATATAATGGGGAACAAAGATAAAGCAAAAATTGCAAGAAATGTAATTGGATGCCACATCTAAAAGAAAATCACATCAGGGCAGCATTCGGGGCCTACGTCTAATCACATTGACTAAAAAAGAATATCTTGTCATTGGAACGTTAGTTGATATAAGCAGGTTTCTCAGTTTCGGTGGTAAGGGTGTAGTGAATTGACGCCCCTGCCTGCCCCGATAGCGCATGACAAAGCTAGATGATGAATCCAATCTCTAATGGGGGAGTGAGTAGGAGTAGCAGTTATTGCCTTGCGTAGATGAATCCATTGAACCCATGTCCTTTGCCACCGCCTCTCTTCTCCATTTAAGGAGAGCACTTCCAGAGGAGAGTGGAAAGAGAAAAGTCAGACTTGATTAGATCAGAATAATCTCAACACTCTCTCTCTCTCTCCTAGCCTGTTCTTGTATATGCCAGTAGAAGTTATAATTATAGTGCTACCAGACTTTTAGCCACTGCAATGCTCCTGTAATATTCCAGATTTCCACCAAGCGATGGCGCTCTGCTCACATAAGAGAACAGGCTTCATTCACACTGCAGGCCGATTCTGAATCGCTGCTCATATCATGTAGATTTTTATTTTTTTTGATTTTTTATTATCTATTCTAGGATGTAACCCATATTTGATACCAGGATGAAATGAAACAAAAACAAAAGCCATCACATCCATTTTTTCCCATTTTTTGTTCAAGCACGTCTCAGTGATGCTACGTGCCTTTGGATGTCAACTGAACTGACGCATCAAAAAAACAAAGTCGGCTAGGCTTTCCTTTCCATTGTTGTGTCTCTGTGCTAACGCTGGCTCAGCTAAGCTGCCAAAGTGATGACGGTTGTCTCGGCTAAATGAGATTTACTTTGTGTTTTAGATTTAGTTGTCATGGCAACACTGACAAATTCCAAATTGGAAAAAGAAATGCGACTCTGTGTAGCTTTTTTTGCTGTTCACACTGATTAGAAAGAGGGGAAAAGAAGAAAAGCTGCAGTGTGAACATAGTCTTAGCCGACACACTGAAAGTTGCTGGGTTTTATGAATTGTTTTTGCTGGATAAAATGTGGGAGAAATATTGGCCCTATGATGGGACATTAAAGTGAAGGTGATATCTCATTGTTAGCCTTTGTATCTGAGCCAAGGACTCAGCTTTTGTCTACGCTCGGCAGTTTACAGACAGAATAGATTACATAGTCAGGGCGAAAAACAAGTAAACAACCTATTGAATTATTAGACCAGCTTTAACTCTCGATGCTCCAATTACAGAGTTTTAAGATGGCAATGTAGAACTCTAGGAGATTATACCCCCCGCTGCTTTTAATTTGCCTCAGACCCTAGTGTACTTGTTCTCATTTGCTCCATCACAAAATGTATATGAGTTGCAAACTGCAGATTTAACCATTCGATATGGCTGGAAAAAAACAAAACAAATTAAAGCGCACATCTTCCACTTTAACCTCAATGAGTCTCTCCGTATAGAGGCTTGGCAGTTGTTTCGCAACTATCCCAGCAACCATGGTTGGTGCTATCATGGAGGTCCATTGGAGAATTGGCTGTGTGCAATGAATGGCTACAACTTGGCAAGAAAAAAAGAGATACCTGAAAAAGATTGTTGTGCTGTGGGTGTAGGTCAATTCAGTAAGGTTCTCAGTAAAAGTGAATAGTGTGATTAGGTCAATTTGTCTCCAAATGTAGGTTACTGTGACTCAATAAACTGTCTTGCCCTAGTCTCTACTCCAATGCAAGCTGTGCCTTGAAAAGCTTGGTTGAGCTGAACAAACAGCTGGTTTTTGGCTTTGTTAGCCAGCTAACTACCCAGCAGGCTAATTTAGCAAAAGCGAACAATGTTAATGTTAACTGCGATATGATGGTTAGCTACCTAACAGGCTGACATTATCGCTAGCTGCGCTCAATTGAGCTGTTTTAGAATTGAATTATCTCTTAGCTTTCAAAAATGTCCATCCGTGACCTTTCCTAGACCCGATTTCTGCACAAGATTTTCAAGATTTTCAAACTCATACAAGAAAATAGAAGATGTCACATGAAAGCCCTCTATTCAAAGTAAAACAGAAACAAAATTTGAAGGAGTTGCTGTCCCAACACATATGAGTTACCCTTCTCCGAATGGCTGTGTTAAGGATTTTTCATGTGTCGTTCAGGAAGATGCCAAGGGTCCATCTGAGCTTCACACAAAAAAATACTGATCTCATCCATTAGGAAAGCTCGCACTAGTGATTTCTAATATACTATATCATCTGGGGAGGTGCTAAAGTGACGCTTGCCTTTTACTTCAATTACATGAAACCAAAACTGACACCTTTTATTCATCTAAACTAATTTACACCAATGTGTCCTCTTGGAGGTCCTCTTCCATGAAATTGCTGCAGGGACGGAATGAATCAAATCAACTGTGAGCAACTGGAATAGTGGGACGCGCAGAAAGCTTACGTCATTATTAAGAAATAAAGCTCCGATGTGATTACATTTTACCACAAGATGGCGACGTGATGAGGGGTGAGAACCAGCACTGCACCCGCTGGTGGCCGAACAGTGAATAGCTGTTAAGTTATTATTCATAGCCATGGTGCACATCATTCGCTAAACCCCCATGGAAAAATTTTTACTTACTATTTTTACAGATCTGAAGCTATGTCATGAAACAACAATATGCACACATTTAATGTGTGCATATTGTTGTAAATGTACCCATTTCCCAGGGTAAATGTGGTGAATCTGTACATTTCCCTGTTAATTACAAGGAAATTCCAGTGAAGCGACAGTCTCCCTCCTGTGACTCGCACATCGTTTTTACCTGGCAATAGGACTTCTGGAGCTATACATACTTACTTCATAGCGGGCTTCCGATGACACTGGTCTGATCTCTGTAGAGATGGCAGACACCTCCAGGGACTGTGAACAACTGATCCCTGATCAGTGGAGGCTGACATCCTGTCTGAGCTGGTACATTAAAATGCTTTTCCTTTTGAAAGCCTTTCCCATAAGGTTCATAATGGTCTAATCTGTCCTCTGTCTCTTTTCCTCTCTCCCTCCCTCTCCGTATCTCACAAAATGAAATATGAATCCAAGAAGGGCCAAGTCATTTGAATGCTGATTCTCCAAATGGCAGGGGAGGGCACAAGTGTATTTACACGTTTGCATACGAAAGCATGCAAAAAGCATGTGCGCACACGTGCATGCACACACACGTGCGTGCGCACTATTCTGATTCCTCTGGGTATGTGTGATTATGAAGCATTTGTTATGGGTCTGCTGTTATCAAGGGGGGAAAATAAAACACCTGCAGAAAAAAGCTCCTACAGATTTGCCCCATGATGAGCTCCTCTTTATTGGTTCTGATGATGGTTTCTAATAGGGTTACCCTGACCTTCTGCAGTCAATCACTGACTCACTCACCCACCAACTCACCCACCCCCACACACACACGTCATGCTGAGATCAGAGTGTTAGTTCCTGGAGACTGAAAACTCTTAGAACAAACATGTATGCACTGATAGAGGAATAAAGGACAGGCCTTTATCTTTCCAGCCTTCTGAGGTAAACAACTTAAAGAGGCAATAGGCAAGATTTTTTGGGGAAAATGACATCCGTCTTATCAATCTACAGAGAAGAAGAGCATCCCATGCCCATTGATTGAGCTGCCATAGAAAAACATAGCAGCAAATGTGTCTCCTAAACAGCAGCGTCTGTCCGGAGGAAGCTGGACTTACCACCTCCACCCCTACCAGACACTAAGGTGAAGGCCTCTCACTGCCACTTGGGGTCGCTTACATGCAAACTAAGTAATGACTGTTTTAACAATCATCAGGATTCCTTGGCTTTTGCTTTTGCTAAATCTGTGCAGTCATTTGTCTGTGATTGAGAAATTTATTTTGAATTTAATTTTTACCCCTTTTCCTTAATTTTCACTTTCTTTCATTTTTGTATTGTATTTGTTTTTATTTGAAATAATTGTCAGCACAGATTGCATGGTGACAGTGGCTTTTACAATGAAGTTTGTGCCTTGTTGTGCTTCCCTTGTTGTAGCTTGAACCCAACAGGGCGCAAGTGGGACAAAGAGCAACACTGTCCACTAGATTATGTATGCTACCATACCACATATTATACTCCAAGTATTCTATTAGCACAAATGATATAGAAAGTGTCACTGAGCGATGGTTCAACCACCTTGGATCAGAGATGAAGGATTCTTGCTTTCCAATTAAACCATACTATACACCCATACAGTTTCCTGTCTGACATTGCTCTCTGTGAGTTCAACTAGTTTGACCACTTTGATCCCACTCAGTTGTTATTATCAAATGCTAATCACGGCTTGGTAAGACTTAACTCATATTTGCAAGTGTAATATTGTGTGGGTTTAAATTGCACTCTAGTCAAGCCTGATAGCCCACAAGTGTGAAGAGGAGGGTGCACATGAATCAGCCTTGGGTTCGTCATTGATTTGAAAGGGACCACTGTCTTTAATTCTTCTTGTGGTTTGTTGGGTGTTTGTCCCTGATTGCTACACACTGTGTTTACAATCCTTTGCTCATCTTCCACAGTCATTGTTGTGGAACCTGTCATTGTCTACCTCTGCTGTGTAATTGAGAGACAGGCCTGCAATCTAGATAAATCAAGGAGAATAGCCTTTTTTTAACTTGGTGGTACAGGCTCTGCTCTCTAGGATGCATAGTGAAAAGGTAGTTCATTTTGAGTAGGACTGTCATCTTGACTACTGCTATTCTACCTGTTAAGGAGAGTAGTATGTTCATTTAACAGTTTAGGACATCTTCTACTGGTGTCATGAGTGGAGTTAAATTTTTAGTTGGAACAACTCTGACAGCCTGGTTGAGATGTTTACGTCTAGATGTTGCATATTGCCATTGGAGAAAGATGATGCAGAATGGAGATGAGCTGTCCTCACTTAGTGGAAAAATTGTGGATTTGGGACAATTAATGGAATAGTCAGATATGAGAGAGAAAGTGTTTATAAGTTAGATGGCTTCTTGTAGTGAGTTGGATGGGTCCTAACATATAACAGTATATCGTCTGCATAAAGGTTGATCTTGTGATTAGCTGTGTGTCATTTTGATGCATTGCTGCTTCGAATGGTTCAGTAAATATGGTGATTCTCAGTTACCTTTTTCTTGCTGATTGGCTGCCTTTTCCATCTGTTTCTTCAACACCTGTGATGGCTTTACGGATGTTGGTTACTTCAGCTTCAGGATAGATGCTGTTTCAAGGTAGACAGCTCATCAAGATGTGTGACGGGTGTTGGGGCCTGTAGCTTTAAAGGAAAAAATCCACCCTAAAACAGCTATTGACGATATACATTGTATTCTTGGGTCCATTTTGTTATTTGGTGGTGTATTTTTCTTATTCCCGTGGATAACTGGCCAAATGTAGATGACATGATTTCACATTTTTAAACAATCCAGAACATCTACAGTAAACATCAGCATCAAAGAGTAACGGCTTTTTTCTGAACTAATCATTTCGCACCAACGTTCAACAATCATACAGGCAGAAATCCATTGTAAAAGAGACAGAAATACCAATTTCTCCACCGACAGTAGCTTCAATTGATCAGAATGCAACACAGCCAAGACATTTTATTTTTTAGTAAGGGACTCGACTGGAAACTCTTGCTCGCTTGCTATTACTATCGCTATCACTGTCACTATCGTTATTGGGAAATATAGAAGATCACGAACTGAAGCAGACACGGGAGGTTGAGGGAAAGTGGATACACCAATAAATTACAACACTTCATCACAAAATAACTCCTGGAATGCATTGAACATCATTCTATGTTGATAAGATGAAATTTGCTTTGCTTACTTTCAGTAAAATTTCAGCAAAGTAACAGCACTTAGAACTGAGTAGGATATTTTCTTACTCTTTCCACCTCTGCACATTGGTTTTAACCAATATGGCGCATTGCCAGAGATACTGTTGATTGGCTGTGGCTGATGCTGCTGGAGCCTGTGGCTTCATTACAGTAAAATCACTTGTTTTATGCCCACCATTAGGGCTGAGTGTATCCCCTACAGCCAAAATACCTTCTCCTCTGAAGTTCAAAGGCACAGAGAGGTTTTCAGACAATGCTCTCCATCACCATCACTGGGAAGAAAAAGTCTCTTGATCTTTGGTGAAGAAAGTTTTCTTTTTTTCCCCTAGCTTCAATCCGTCGAGTAAATATCCCCTGGTTGTCCGCCTAGCCCCAGGCGATGGTAGGAGGATGAACATTGAAAAGCATCAGACGGCAGCCCTGTGGAATTAATCAATGGGAGATAGAGAGGGCCAGCGTCAGGAAAGAAAGAAAGAAAAAAGGAAGAGAGACAAAAAAGAGAGACAAAGAAAAAGGGATACCAAGGGACAGAGAGAGCTCAGAGAGGGCGAGAGATGGAGAAAGTCAGAGAATGAGATGAGAAAGAGAGACAATGAGAGTGAAAGACTGAGATGAATTTATCTTAGATAAACAAGGTGGAGTGGAGTCTTGAATGCATGGGTCTTGTTCCACCTCTGATATGATGGAAATGATGCACAATGATCTTTGATTATATATCTATTGTAGAATTGATCAATGCTACACCAGTTGTCTATGGGAAGCTCTTAACCTGAATTGATTGTAATGAGACATTTTGATCAGATTCTACAAAAGTATGCATGGATGTTATTATTATTATTATTATTATTATTATTGTTGTTGTTGTTGGTATAAATGCTGTTTTTCCACCCTGATAAGACTAAAATTCTGGGGGAAACAATTAATACCTTTATAAAAAAAAAATCAAAATAGACAGTCTGATACTTGGCACGCTCCAAGCGCCATACTGGAGTGCCAAAATGTCCTGCTGAGCCTTCTGGATGTGTTGCGGGCCAAATTCAATGAAACATCTGCGATGGGAGGTGCTCACTTAATAAACCTAATGACATACCTGCTTTTGCCTACCTTTATCTCATCCAAGTCAAGTCTCTACCTACAGCAGGTCCTCTCCCATGCTTACATCAGATCCCATGTCTTGCTAAATGCCAAGTCCGGAGCAGTGTAGCCTATTCCCTTTCCCCTTTCTCTCTCCACGAAATATAGCTCTTCTCCCTTTTTCTCTAAGAAGCTCTAATACAGCATTGCCTCATCTCCTCCCAAAGCCTGACCTGTGCATTCATGCCTATTTCTCATTTTGGTGTGAAGAGCATTAAAGGCCACGGTACACTTGCTGAGGAAACTGATTTTGGCAAGTTTGTACGAACAAATGGACACATTTGAGGGGAAAAACAAAGTGCCTCATAGGCTTTGGACAGTCTGAACCAGTCAAATTCTTCACACACCAGCCCCCCCACTGCAAGACTACACCAGATGACTTCACTAATGAGTTCCTCCTGTCTAGCTGAATATGTGTTAATCAGTGAAATAACCTGGTGCAGTGATTGGTTGGAATGAAACCCTGCAGACTCTTGGCACTTTATGGCACATCCCATGACACATCTCTGATCTAAAATAATCACCTTGTGAAAAAGCGTCTCCATTTCATTTTCCGGTTCATTGTCTTTGTTTCCATCTCTGTACTAACATCACATGGTCAACTCTTCAAATTAATCATTTGGAGGCTCGGCTTGCTTAGCTATTTAGAGGACACCTGGACCTTTATGACCGATCAAACGGCTTATTCTCTGAGTTTTTGACACCACTATTTCCAGTCTCCCTGGATTACCTCTTTAACCTTCATGCAAATAAATTAATAACACAAAGCTGTCGTAAGTATACCACCACCTTTAAATTAGTGCAGCGATACAATATATGGTGGAGAGGGGACACGCCCTCACCAGCTCCCAGGAGCCAGAGAGAACAAATGCATACTATAAAGAGGAAGAGAGGGAGGAGAGCGGCATGGAAGTGGACCGGCATCTGAACTACACACTGGGAGG
>OOFE01013592.1:10913-27875 GCA_900323365.1 Monocentris japonica
CACGCACATACACACACACACACACACACACACACACACACACACACAGACAGACAGACAGACACACACACACCTGGCCTTGAGATTTCTGCTTCTTAAGCCATGGTGGCAGGAATCGAGAGATTCCCTTCCCTTCTTTCTCTTTCTCCTTCCTGTCCTCTCCTCCTTCTGTCGTTGCGTTCTCAGCGTTAGCCACTTCCTGGTTTTCCTCTGTGGCCTTCTCTGATTGGTCAGGCTGAGCAGCTGATTCCTCCGCTTTCTCCTTCACCTCTGTCTCAGAACCTGCTTCTGTTGTCATCGTGACACGTCAACCTGCAGAGAGAGAAAGGAGAGCGTTAGAAGAGTGATTAGATTAGATTATATGAATCCATAAATCTCACAGATTTATGAAAATTGTTCTCTGACTTCATCCTCCATTCATCCTCCATTGTATGATCAATTCAAAAAATACGGCAAAATGAAAATTAAAGTCATATCTATGGTGTTAATACCTTGAATATTGATTGTAACTTGTTTTGGCTGGGAAAAAAATCGAACCCCACTGATTTTGGCATCAAGGTTAATTTTTCGTGGCACATAACTCTGGATTTTGGTCAGAAGAATCTTTTATAAATGAGCCCCTTGGTCCTCTGGCTTTGACAGGGATCAAAGGAATAACATTTTAGGGTTTCTCTGTTTCTCTTTAAATGAGAGCGTGAGAGAGAATGGCACACAGACGAAGAGAATTATTCTGGAGGAAATCTATAGCTATCAAGTATATTATGTGGCCAAAGCCTAAGTCCACGCAATAAAGGGAAAACATGAGCTAAGCAAAAAACTAAGTTTATGTTAGTTAGCTGATATTGGCCCTTTGGCTCACAGCTGTTAGCACATGAGCTCAGGCCATTTAAAACGTTAGCTAATGAACTTTGCCGTAGTTGTGGTTCGCATCCAAAGTCTCTCTCTCTCTCTCTCTCTCTCATACACACAAAATACAGATTTTAGGATGCCATTATGTCACACTGAGTGTCATCTGGGTCAACAGCTTAACGGCTGGTTGCACGCAGTCACGCACACACAAAGAATGAAAGTGAGTGAACGGCTCAATCTTAATAAATTCAGTCGTTCTTTCTAGCCTGCAGCTGTGGTCAACCCATGCACGCATCCACGCACAACACACACTCTTCAACCCAAATATCCATGACAGCGTTGTCCACACACCCCATCACTACGACAGACAAACTCATTCATCACGGCACTAAAGAGAGGATGACACTAGATGACCATGACATCAGTCCTGAGGGTAAGTGCGATAATAACATAGCTATTGATGGTGGCTACCTGCATAATTTAGCCTCCACTGAACCACCCATCCACTGTCTGTCTGTGTTTGACTGTATGTCTAGCCTACACACACATAGCTGCAGGATAAACAAGTATGATTCAGGCACTAAGTCACTGTCATTCACTGTCCTTCTTTCTATTATTCATCATCTTTCTCACCCTGTTTTTCTCCATCAATCTCGCTCTTTCTTGCCTTCTCTCTCTGATTCAATTATTTATCATGTCGGTATTTTACTTTCTGTCTCTCATACTCATTTTCCCTCCCTTTACTGCCCTGCCACCTTCAATAAGAGGACACACAGACACGCACGCGCGCATACACACGTTTGGTTGGGCATGTGTGTGTGAGGAGGGGGTGGGACTAAAAATAGAACAGGTCTCCTTACGCATGATTGGCTAACGAGGCAGAGAAAAGGAGGGGAGGCAGAGAAAGAGGAGGTGTGTGTGTGTGTGTTTGTGAGAGAGAGAGAGAGAGAGAGAGAGAGAGAGAGAATGTGTTTATGTAGACTGTTGGCTAACGAAGAGAAGAGATGCGTAGATTAGGAGAACACAAGACAAACAAAACTTTCGACCCATGAGGTTTCTCTGTATTCTACTGTATTTTTTAAATGTCTTCGCTGTTGTTTTGGCCCTTGCATTATTGGTTGCTTGTTATGTTGACAACAGAGACATTTCAGCTAAGTCTGCTCTTGAATTGTAAGTCACTTACTGTCGGCTAAATGACTAAATGTAATTGTATGTTCTGTTCTGGACCTCTTGTTTTTCTCCCTCTCAGCCCATACTGTAGCCTTTTTTGTATGAGTGTGTGAGACTTAAAAGGCTTTCATTTGCAAGTTTCCAACCAAAATCCACAACAAACATGACAGATGAAAACCTTGCATCTCCAGATATGCCAGGTGTGAGAGGTTAGTAAGAGCAGCCTTGTGTTCGGATTGTAACCCGTGTAATTTTTAAACATCTAATAAAGTTTTTAAATGACATCTGGGGACTTAATTAGCACATAAAAGGACCTGTAATGTAATCTTTCAAAGCAAAACAAAAAAGAAGGTGTTCACATGACAGCAGTTACATGTTATATCATTAACATGACAAGTTATCTGTTATTTTTGTTCACCAGTAAATGTTTCTGTGCTGTTAGTGCAGTTAACACAAAAACGGCTTGTCAGCACTGTTCCTCACTGAAAATAACAGGCATCAATATTCTCATTACACATATGTGGTAGCTGAAGCATAGTAGGGTTTGTGTACATCCTCCTGTCAACCAATCAACCAGTTCGTCCATGCTGAATGAAATTGCCCATGACCGGTGTGATTGTGCGCCATGTAGGCATGACGACTTGAATTGAAACATAGCTTTTAAGTGCCCAAGGCATTTTTACATTTCAAATTATAAGTCCTCACAGTCAAGAAAGAGGCTGAACAATGACAACAAAAAACAAAAATATGAAGTATCAGGTCATGGTGCATTTCCAATAGGAAGCAGTAACACAAGACACTCAAATGAGGAAGTACACACAGGGACAATACCAGCACACCCTGAGAAAGAGAGAAAGGTTAGCGTCTGTGATGGCTCTAAATATATTTTACATCACCTTAGGCCTTATCTTTGTCCCTACGTGTACTCCCCATTTGAGTGTCTTGCACAAGGCTATACTTTAAACCACTAAAGATCAAGGTAATTTAAACTGGCAATAAAAGAAGAAAAAAACGGTGCAGGAATTTCCACAGGATTCAGTCCAGCCCCGATGTCATCTAAAATAGGTTTGTTACTACCTACTCGTAATGCTTTCCTCAGTCGTCTGAGAACACTGTGCTTTTCAATGGGCTAGCTCTCACTGTGTATATGTGTGAGTTGGCAGTGGAGTGCAGGTTTCTGAGAGATGTTCGTCATGGCTGCTTAGGCCTGTTTTAAACTTTGGCGCACTCTCTCTCTCTATGTCTTAAACTCAGGGAACCTCTTTCTATCCCTCTCAGAACTCTCAAATTCACCCCTCTCTCCATCGCTCTCTTTTTCTCTGTTCCTCTCCATCTTTCTCCTGTACTCTCTCCAGCACAGGCTGCCTCTTTCTTTCTCTCTTTGCCATTCACTAAATCTTCTCTCTACTCATCTCACCCTCTCTCAATCCCTCTCTTCCGGGCCTCCTTTCAATCCCCTCTGATCCCCCAGTTGCTTTACCCCCGCCCTCTTTGTCTCTCTCTTCTTCCCACAGTGCGTCTGAACAATAGGGCTGACATTATTACATCTCTCTCTTCTCACTTTCTGTCCATCTCTCCTCCTGTCTCTCTCTTTACATATACACATTGAATGGTTTATGGCAGTAACAGCATCTGTATGTATAGCATCTTGTGTAAGTCAGCTGGCAGCTATCTCAGCAAAGCCTTCCTGTATATAAATGATCTTAAACTTAAAAATCATGAAATAGACAGCAGCCAGACAGTATGGACCAACTACATCTCTGGGTCTGAGGATAAGAAGTGCTGTTTTAGAGTGTTTATTGGTCTCTCCATACGGGAAGGCAGATCATCCCTGAAGGATTGTGCTCCTCATATGTTGTGGTGGGTTTTATCTTACCATTACACGGTCAATTAGTTGTGTTCAAATAACCCAATTGTCTAAATAGATCTTGCTAAAATGCAAGGGAGGGCCCTGCAGATTCTTGATAAACACACACTCAGACACACAGCTAGTCTTGCCAGTTGAATTAGATGAGGTATCCTTTCTGTGTATGTGCGCATGACTGTGCACACATGGGAGTGAAAGTCTGTCTTTGTGACTCTAAACCCAACTCAGCTGATCCCTCTCTCTTTCTCTCACACACACACACACACACACACACACACACACACACTTTAAAAAGTATATCTCAGCTAATTTCTTCTCATTTCCTCCTACCCCAAAACAGCCCAGTGAATAATTTGGTTTCCTGAACAAAACTTCCACTTTAAGTATTCAACAATTGCACAGTTGCATGACTTTCACGGTGATAGATAACACAGATAAAAAATTAACTTATACAGCATTCAATAAAACTCATATGACCATTTAACCTAACTGTAGTGACTACTCTTCCAGGTTTTACTGCTGGACTCCACAAGAGAGTAAAAGCATCCATCCATGTGTTCTCAACCAATCAAATGAAACCCAGTGCCAATATTATCCAATGAGCCACATGTGACGCAACTGCCCCGTTACTTCATGTTTCTTTATATAAATGACTAAATGAATGGATAAATGGATGGATGGATGAATTGATATCTTACCTATCGTTGTCACTCACTATTTCCCTGTAGCTCCTGTCCTTTTGTCGCTTCCCTTTCTTTCTTCTCACTTTCTTTTTTCTTTCCTGTCTTTTTCTACCTTTCTGTATTTCTGCCTTTATTTCTGTTTTCTGCCTACTTTCCTTCCTTCCCCCCTTCTTTCGTTTCCCAGCTCTTAGCTCACGCCTGCCCTACAAACTGTCATTGCCATTTTCACTCCTCTATCCTCTCCTTTCTCTTCTCCTTCAGTGCCCTGTCTCTGCTTCCCCCGGGACCATCGCTTGGAGAAACGAGGGCAGAACGTGAGAGAGGGGGTGGGAATGGAGTATGGTAGAGCGACAGACAGAAAGAAAGGGGAAAAGCAGAGATAGAAAGGTAGTGCAAGGCAGAGAGAGGGAAAGAGAGAAGGAGAGACCCCACTCACTGTGTATGTGTGCCAGAAAAGAGATTACTCATGGATACTAGCATGGAAATCACACGTCCTCTGCTTCATTCTCTCTATATCCATTCATTCCTCCATCCATTCATCCATAGACACTAGTATGGAAATCATTCCTTTCTCATCTTCTAGTTTCCTCTAGCCAACCATCCTTCACTTCATTTTCTAGTCTCTCTGTGTTCAGTTAGTTTATTGGATGACTATTTATCAGAGACAACATTGCCAAAGTAGTATCTCTCCCTTTCCCTCCTCATGAAGCAGCCCACTCTTTCCAAAGCCAGTTAAACTTTCTTAAACATCACTTATGTCTGACATTACTCTTGTTTTCATTCATTTTGCTGACACTCTTATCTGGAATCACCAACATTACAAACAACCAATAGTAAGGAGTGCAAAGATCGGAGCCATAATGTCATGACAATATTCCTGTGACCATATGAAAGATCACGTAAGAGAGAAGTACTAGGAAAATAAATAAATATAATATAATCACTAAGGTCGAGGAACCTTTTACTTTTTACTAACTTCAAGATAAGAGCATATTAGAGCATGAAGAGGAGCAAGGTATGGGAAAGGAGATAAAAATAATGTGCTACTTCGTTGATCCCTGCAGGGAAATTCTCTTTTTGCTTGTACCTCTCCAAAGGGAGGTCAGAGTGCAGGGTGAGCTACAGAATAGCAACCCTGGAGCTAGTAGGGATTCGGTGTCTTGCTCAAGGACACTTGAGCAGGGCAGATGCTTTTCCGACACAGAGCTTGAACGCGGGTTCTGGTTGAAGGAGGGTCTCTCTAACCACCAGGCCATCCCGCCACCCAGATATGATTTGTTGTGGAATGGGGGGGTCTCACCTTGTTAAAAGGACAGCACTGATATCATTTTGATTTTGGCTCAGAACAATCAGTGGGCAGTAGTAGAAAAGCACTGCTGACGGTTTACAAACACAGATACTGGCTAGATTTCCCATCTGCTGTCGTGTCAACATTTCCACACTTAAAGGAAGTGGTACTGTTTTTACCCCTCGCACTTGACAGTACAAGCTACAAAAGACACAATCTTTTGCACAAACACAAATGCCACATACACAAGCACACGCACATACAAACACTACAGATCTTCCACTTAAAACTTTATTGCTGTCTGTCTAGGTTTTAGGGGTCGTTGTCAAGGCAACTACAACTTCCTGACCCGGCGTGTGGCTGAGAGACATCATTTTATAGTGAGACTGGAGTGAATGCAAAACATAAAAAATAAAAAAAACAAAAGGAGGAAAAAGACAGATTTAATCTATGGCTCAAATGGTTTTCACATTTCTCTTCATTGTTTATTATCTAGTAAAGCACACCTCTCACCCCAATACACACACACACGACCGCCCCATTCTCTGGGCCAGAGTGGGGGCAGACAGGGGAGGGACTGGTTGCCATAGCGACAGCATTCATAGACTACAACAATAAATCCCCATGGAGACAAGAGATTACCACAGCAAAAATACAGATTACTGGGCAAGCATAGAGATGACAATAGAGATTATTACCATGCCTAAAACCATATCAAACTACAACCGATTTACAACTGGCATTACATGGTAGACCTACATTAACTACAATTCCCTCTACGCCCCCTCTCTTCTCTCCTCCCTTCTTCCCCTCACACTGATGCACCACATCCAGCAGAAAAGGCTACTCGCCTCACAGCTGTTGTGTGTATGTGTGTGTGTATCAATCTGCAAGTGTTTATAGAGAGAGAGACAGATAGAAAGTTAGAGAGGGTGGGAAGTATTAACTAATGTTATTATGTCATATTATGTCATACAAACCTCAGCCAGAGGCGTGGGTGCTCTGTGTGTGTGTGTGTGTGTGTGTAGGGTGGACCCAGTCAGTGTATTATATTGTAGAAACCAGCTGTTTTCTACCTCTTGGCATCACTCGCACACACAACACGGCCCACACCCAAGATGTAATGTAATGATATCATAGCTCAATCCCCCAACACACACAGAAAAAACTTTTAAGTACAATTCAGTAAATATTAGACGGAAGTACTGAACAACTCAGAACAACTTTTAGTTTTAGTAACTTTTATTTACAAATCAATACTACCAGAAATCAGCTGACAGTTACTAAGCACCATTTTGTATTTCAAATGACCACACACACACACACACACACACACACACAGTGTAGAATCCTAATCTGTACTGTTCCCTTGTACTATCTGTCCATCTGTCATGTTGTGACACATGCACACACACACAGACACACACAGCAACACATAGAAACAAACACTGATACCCATATGCAAAGACACACATAGACAGACACAACCGGGTTTGTGTTTTCTGTCTCTTTCCCTCTCACACACACAGACACAGGTGGCGAGGAAATTCTTAACATCCCTGTCCCTTACACTGCCCTCTGACACTTAAACTGAGGATTACACACAGGATTATCCCTGTGTATATTTGTCTGTCTGTCTGTTTGTCTGTCTGCCTGTCTATCTGTTTGATTCCTTCTCTTACTCTCTATCTCTGTCGTTCTCTTCCTCTGGCCAAAGCTACACCTGATTTCATTGCGTTGAAAAATTATATTCCAGTTTTTAAGTGCAGTCAACTTAAAGACAAATAGAATAAGAGTACGCAAAACATTGAGAATCACAATGTCTCTCCATCTGTTGCTGTAGGGTCCTAGCAAATAAATGGTCAGCTCATGAGTGACGCTTTTACGACTAATAATATATCATTACAAATATTACTGTACCATTACTGTCAACACATAACTGCTACTGTCAGCTGCAAAACTCTCTTCAACACCACAAGGGCATTCTATTCAACTCTATTCTACTCTACTAAACCCTCCTATTAAACACTACAAACACTGTCCAACAAAACTTCAAAGTTGTATGAAACTCTCCTGACACTGTTATCCAGATACCCAGAGCAACTTACAATATTCTATTCATCTCTTTCTCTCTCTCCCTCTCTTGTTTTTCTGCAAGAATAATGGGTCAGCTCATAACTACTATTGTTAACTGCTAAACTCCCCTATTCAATGATTAGGGCAGCCAGCCGCAAGTGCCCTGTCTGTGTGAATGTGTGTCTGTGTGTGTGTGTGTGTATGAGAACGACAGAGAGAGAGAGAGAGAGAGAGAGAGTATGGGTGGGTCACACGAGTCCACATGCACATGAGAGGCGATACAGCTTACTCTTTGTGTGAGAGGGAGTGAGAAAGATGGAAAGAGAGAAGAAGAAAGAAACTGTTGGCAAGAGAAAATGTGTGTGTGTCTGTTTGTGTTTGTGGTTGTGAGTGAGGGAAACAAAGAAAGAAAGAACAAGTGCACAAGTCCACCTGGTCTCTGCAGACACTGGTGGGTGTGGTGTTGCCATGGTAACGGACATCCCATAGAGGGTGGAAACAACAGGTGTCTTGGCAAAGCAAATTACTTTATGGACATCAAGGCTTATTAACATTGCTGAGTAGCTAGGATGGCAGAGATCCTTTAGTCAAGTGAAAGCAAAGTGAACATTGGTGAGAGAAATGTTTGGCATGGAAAACTAAACTGAAACGACACCTGAAATCAAAAGTTAAAACAAAAAATAATTTTAAAATCACCAAACCACAATAAAATTGATGAACATGAACTGAAGAACAACAACAGACTCTCAATTGGCGCCCACATTTTGAAGTTGTCTATTTCAGGCTTTCTTTTATCTAACTTTCAGCTGGACTGTTGAAAATATGTTTTGATGAAACAAAATAAAAAACTACCTCTGTGTTCCACTCTTGTAAATGCAAACTGATTGGCCTGCAGTCAAAGCCACTTGTTTGCAATTTAATCTAAACATTGATAATGAACACAATAATCTGGATGTGTGCTAACCTCAGTATAGACTACTTCAAATCACTGATGGCTGTACATCTATCACTGTTTTAATAATAATATGACTTATTATGAGTTATACAGCACTGCTGTTTTACATGAAACCAATAGCTAGGGCATTAAACATAATGCAACGTTTGTCTGTAGCAGTATTAGGACTTTCTCTGTTGGTGAAGTAGTGAGAAAGTATAGCGCTCCTGCACACAGTTGACTTTCATTTCCTGACCCCTAACTCTAAAATAAGCATCCCTCTTGTGAGGACCATCGAAATGTCCTAATTTTGGAGGATGTTTCTATGTTTCTATGTTTCTTGTGAGGACAAAGTTAAAACACACACACACACACACAGATCATTACATAGATCATACATCACAACATATCAACCAGCTCTTCCCAGACAGCAGTGTTAGGTCAATGAATTGGCAAGTTGGATGCTTTGGGCTCCTAGTATCAGCAAATCCCAGGCCAGTGACCTCTGACCCCCAACCAGGAAACAGGAAGTGTGGAAATTAAGCAACTTCCGACCCTTCTACTCTTTTCCTCTGGTAATCTTCCATCTCTGTCTTCATTCCTAATCATTCTGTCTCTCTTTGAACACTTTTCTTTGATTCAGCCTATGGAAGACCGTCTGACAGAAGACAACAGCCTATATCCCCCCTCAATAACCACATGCCCCCCACTCTACCATTTCCCTCACACACACACACACTCCCCCTCCTCTGTTAACCCTCCTTTCTCTCTCTGAACCCCTCTTACTCTCCCTGTCTTTCTCCCACACAGAGTTCACTAAGTTATTTAACACCCTCTCCAGATCTTTTTGCAACCTTGAGAGCTTCTCAAAGGCAACTAATGAGAAGTTAACTGGCCTGCTTTCTTCCTTTCCCTCACCTTTTACTTCCTTCTCCTCCCCTCATCCATTATGCTTCATCTCTGCACCCCCCTCCCTTCCACACTCTTTCCTCTCAAGCCTTTCATTGACTGTTTTTGTCAAAGGCTGAATGACTAAACAAATGAATTAAAGAATGAATGGATGAACAAAACATGAAAGAAAATCAAGGATCCCTCTTTATATCCTATATAGCCTATATCCTACTCTGTTCTATTCTCCTCTTTTTTGAAAGATTATGGTCCTTACTACTACTTATAAATGTTCGGTGTGATTTTAATTGCTATAAATAATGAAACAAAAAAGAAATAAGTGTATCTTGTCATGACTATTCTTTTAAAAGCTGAATTTGAGTGAGGAAATGTCAAAAGAGAACACACTATAAAAAGGATCAGATATCAGTATGTAAGGTGCAGTATTATTGCTGTATCTGCTGATAGTCTTCTGTGGTAAAATGTCCTCAGTGAGATTGAGCTTTTAGACGGATGAAGGATCTGCCGGGTCCTACCCTGCTCTGTTCAGTCTCTGTCTGTGAGAATGTGACCCTGGGTTGATTAATCTGTTTTTAACTATGTTTGGCCCCCTGCCAAAGCCACAGGCCCACGCTCTCTCTCTCTTTTCCTCTCTCTTTCTTTCTTTCATTTTATCGTTTCTTTCAGAGCAGGACACTTGCTGGGAGAAGGCAGTCTGTCCTCTCTCTCTCTCTCTGCTGCGAAACACACTATTCTTCAACACAAGGATATTCTATTCTACTCTACTTAACTCTCCCATTCAACAATACAAATACTACTTGACTAAACACAGTTATTCAACAACACTTACAAGTTCTGCTCTATTCAACTGAACTCTAATTCACTCCACGGTTCAACAATACTAACATAAAAGTACTCTATTCAAACTCACGAGTTCTATTACCACTACGTTACTCTACTTCTCTCATTTTGCCTTTTTGGCATTTAGCTGACACTTTTACCCAGAGTGACTACCTATGTCCTTCAGCCATCTTTTATTCCCCCCCTTCCCTCACTCTCTCTGTAGCATTAATAAGCTGAACATTGCATTACAGTTTCCATTCATCCATGCCTTTCTGATCTTCGCTGTGTGAGTACCAGTCCTGCGGTGCCGGCACGCTGAGCAGCCGTGAAAGCTAGAGGCTAATGCCCATTGGTCACGGCTGACTGCTACACTGTAAAATATGTCCATCTTAGCAGTAGTGACTCTCCCAATGTTACTACAAGCATCGCCGAGCTGAAATACTAAATACTGATATGCAGTTATAGCCATAAGAGTGAAAATGGCTAAATCAATGGATACCTTGACATTTTGAATTTTAGTTGATTATTATTCACCAAGAGACATTTGTAACGTTGTGGGAGGAAGAAGGTTTGTGCTCTTTACTTTCCTAAAATGGCATTGTCAGCATTACATATTGAAACCAGGGGACATGACTAGCTGTCACTGCTCTCTCTCTGTCCCTCACACAGTCTGAGAGAGTGTATGTGGGACAAATGGGTTATCTGTGTGTGTATGTGTGTGTGTGTGTGAGTGTGTGTGTATGCATGTATGTGTACACGTGTGCAATATGTGCATGCTTGATTTATATGTCGAGTTTCTATTAGAGAATGTGTCAGCTTCAGTGTCAGCCAGTTTCCCAGATCAAAATGTATGTTCAAGGTAGAGTCCTTGTTTAAAACATGGACCATATAGCGTCAGCTTGGCGTGTGGATGATATGGTCACAGTACATTGATGTATCTTTTTGTCCTCTAGGTGAGCGCCCATACCAGTGCCCCTACTGTGACAAAGCATTCAGCAAGAATGATGGTCTGAAGATGCACATCCGGACACATACCCGCGTAAGTTTTCACATCATACCCATTTTGTGCTCTTGTCAGGAAGCAGTTTTTGTTCCATGTACAGTTTGGGCAGTACGTCTTACTCTGCCTGGATGGAAATGATTTTGTATTGCCCTTTGCCAACCTTTATTTCCAACCACTCTCACTGTGAGCTTGCACGCAGGCTAACACGCTACGCACCAGCAACATAACCTGTTTGGTCTTGTTGGTCATTTCATGACTTAGCAACTGACAATGTTGTGGCTGTTTCCTATGGTAGCAATTTTATTGTTATGCTCCGATTGTAAATACGCTACTAGTTGGTCTATCTGGCAAATTACCATAGGCTAGTTGTTCATGTTAAAAACAAAAAATGAGAAACACAATGCATAAACTACACAGCACTTGGTATAATAGTAATATTTTCCTGGTATGTTCTTAATTTAATAACTTATCTACTGTAGATAAAGATGCAGTTCAAGGTAGTTTTAATCTCCCAAATAAAAATGTTTAAAAGGGCAATTGGCACACTATTGTGAATATCATTTGTATTGTAGTCAACCTGCCAGGTTGAGTCTGGCTTAAGAGCATTGTACTAGTGTCAATCCAGCCAGAATAAAGAATTAGAAACTCAGGTCCCAGTTTTCAAAATAAAACCCTGAGTGATGAACATACATTGTTTTTTTTAGAAATACAGAGTACCACACTGGAAATAAGGAGTATATTTGAGGGGTAATCTGCAGCAAAGGAACATACAGTAATGTTATGTACCAAAATATTCTGTACACCCCAATAAGCAAACCAGCTGGTCATTAAAAATGTAAACTTACATTTGAAAGAATAAGTTATTTTGTACTCAATAAGTTACATAACGCTGTTGTCCTGTGAAAACCTTGTAACTCCAATCTTGGTTTTAACTTTAGCTGATGGATTTCATGCTCCTCTATGGGTTGAGAAAGTTCTACTACCCTTGGTCTTATGAAACCCTTTGAAAACCCATTGGATAAACTCTAAAATTCACAGTGGCCGAGCCAAAAACAAGTCAGTTCTTCTTGGATCCTGAAAAGTTGATATTTTGGAGATACAAGTTTTCATTTCAACCTTCAGATATGTAACAACAACATACATACTGCATATTTTATAGATGTAGGAAAGTCTGTGCAAGCTACTGTGTGTGCATTAGAAAGAGAGAGAGAGTGAGAGAGAGATAGAGAAAAACATGAGAAAGCATGAGAGAGATGATAAGGATAGAGAGACAGAGAAGAAGAGAGAGAGATGCTAACCCAGTCCCAGGTGTCCCATTAAATTTATCATTCAATCTGGAGGGCTACGCTTCAGCTTTTCTGTTTAGCCATGCTCTGTGTTGCAAGAAGAAAAGCTCTCACACCTTGCCTAGTGAAAGAAATCCCGTCTTGTGAGTGTCTAACATACATCACACTCCACAGTCAGTTTCCTCACGAGGTGATTCCAGGACACACTGGTTCTTTCATAAAGCGTTTGACAATACCTACAGGCACAAAAGAGAAAGATGCTGTAGATATAAACAGAAGAGGAAATTAAATACTGTAAATACTGTGTTGGCCACACACAGCCCAGAGTTCACCACTTTCTAAACTGAGAACAGATTAATTTATGGACAGCGGCTTACTGTGTGGAGATGAAGGACATTCAGAGGACATAGCAGGCATTGTCTTGATGCCCTGGACATGTAAAAGTAAACGGAGTCAGGGCCCAGGGTGGAGAAAGGAAAGGTATGGTCTTACTGGACCTCATGAGGTCATTTCCTGGGAAGGGACACTGCTCGTTTCCCTGCAACGCTTCTTGACCTACTGAGGCTCTCCACCAAAGCGACACTTTCCATGAGCTCTCTCTCTCTCTCTCTCTCTCTCTCTCTCTCTCCCCCGCCCTCTCTCTTTCACTGTACTTGTGGGTATGTGTGTTAGTGTTGCTTTTGATGAATGAGACTTAATATGTATTTCATCATAGGTTTCCATCATCAATTCATACGTCTATGACAATGACAGCAGCGCCCTGTCATCGCTATTACACGTTTTCTTCTAATACTGTCCAGAACACAGACTGACTTGATAGTGTAGGTATCCAGTCTCTCAGCAGAAACAGGCAGGTATAATTTTCTAGTGAGCAGTTGATTAAGTTGTTATGTTTGACTGATGCTTGGTTCCTAATGTTCCCAGATCTGCCTTTGCTCACAGCACTGTGACTGCTCTGAAACATGGGCTGAACAGTGACAAACTGCAGAACCAGATGAAGTCACTGTTGGGCAAAACAAATGTCATTTGGCAGAAGGAGCTGCAGCTCACTGTTAATGTACAGAACATTTGAGATGGATGGGTTTGTAGCTTGCGTGTTTATTCCACATCATTGGCAACTACAATGAGACCCACATTTGATGCTGATCAGTGCTGCTGACATTTTGGCTATTTGGCTGAGATTTGTATTATTGTCATTTTGATCTCTCTGATGTGGACAAAGTGATTGTGACTGTAATCACTTTGATTAGAATTCCACTGTCTTCTATGTACAAAGTCGACATTTTTCTGCTTTGACACTTTGAACCTCAGAGGAGTTTTTACAGTTGAACGTCTCATTCCATGACTGAATAAAGACAAGGATGGTTGTCAGCAGATGGTAGGTCCATTTTGCCTTCCATATATAATTCACACTATACACCGATCAGCCGTAACATTAAAACCATTTGGTGGTGGACAGGGGTCAGCATGGGCACTGTGACCGGTCTGTGGCTACACAGCCCCATACGCAGCAAGCTACGATGCACCGTGTGTTCTGACACCTTTCTATCATAGCCAGCATTAACTTTTTCAGCAATTTGTGCTACAGTAGCTCTTCTGTGGGATCGGACCAGACGGGCTAACCTTCGCTCCCCACGCACATCAATGAGCCTTGGGCGCCCATGACCCTGTTGCCTGTTCATCAGTTGTCCTGCCTTGGACCACTTTTGGTAGGTAGTAACCACTGCATACCGGGAACACCCCACAAGACCTGCCGTTTTGGAGATGCTCTGACCCAGTCGTCTAGCCATCACAATTTGGCCCTTGTCAAAGTCGCTCAGATCCTTACGCTTGCCCATTTTTCCTGCTTCCAACACATCAACTTCAAGATGCCATTGTAACGAGATGATCAATGTTATTCACTTCACCTGTCAGTGATTTTAATGTTGTGGCTGATTGGTGTATAATGAAACCCATCCTGACCACCTATAAGTTGTTGTTTTTTGATTTCAAGTTACACCCTGAAATTGAGTATATTGACATCATGTAGCCATGCTGCTTTTCAAATCCCTGCATGAGCCCACCCTCACTTGGAGTCAATAAACAAGGCTCTGTCCTTGCATTCATAGATGAGCTTGGTGAGAGAGAGTGGTCAGATTCAGAGGAAAGGTCAGGCCAAAGTTCAAAGTGTGAACAGCTGCTGAAGAGTGAAGGTCACCAGGTACAGATGTTCGATGTTACCGGGGTCATAGTGATGCATTCTGGGTATACCACATCACTTAAGTCCATCCATGTGTTTTTCTGACATCTGAACCTTAACCCATGATAGTTTTTTTCTTTGTTATTCAAGAACCATTATTCCTTTATGGAAAGGGATGCTTTAAGAGGAAGTGATCCGTATAAAACCAGCAGATTTAACTGGAAGTTTGCATTGCCTTCTCTTCAAGGCAGGGTTCTCACAGACGCACAACTCACACTTGGTTGGGTGTTCCTTTTTCCGTTATTCTCTCACATGCATACAAACACTTGCATACTTACAGATAGTAATGCACATGCACGCACACACACACACATACACACACACATGCAATGAACCTGATCTTTACCTCCTTTTGTATCCTGTGTCACTGGGCACTCCTTGCCCCGCCCACATGATAGCTCTTTTCCCAGGACCCTTACTTCCTGCATTCACCCTGTTCCCATGACAACTAAGCTTTAAATGGGTAGAGCCTTTGCTATCAGCCAGACTTGTCAAAAACAGCTACCCAACGACTGACACTGGGAACCGCACTCCCAAAGTCCCACTATCTCTATGCTTCTTATTTCGCTTAACTCAAACTGAGTCTTTTAAGTGTCACCACCTCTTCCCTTCAGAGTTTTATACACGCCTACTCTGAGAAGTTGTCCACCCAGTTGAAAACATGTGGATGTGCGCGCGCACACACACACACACAGTTTTTGTGAAAACACACCCACAGTGAGATAACTCCTTTGACTGACACCCAGACAGGCCCCTGAAAGGCACAGAGGAAATGTTCTTTGGTAAACTGATGAGGTGTGGAGACAGAGGAGTGATATTCTACAGCCCCAGAGTGCCAGTGCACTGATACACGTTCAAAGGGCTTTTCTGCGGCGTGTTTTCCTTACGCTTTAGAGGAATCCATGTGTTCCTGATGGCCCCTATGCCGGTCATTTCCTCCCTACTGCAGGGGCTGTACAATCTCTCATTTCATATCTTCATAAACTCACAGGGAGCGCATCAGGGTGTGAAGTGAGAGGATATGAGTGTGTGTGTGCATGAGCATGTGTATTACAGGAATGTTTCAATGTCTTTTTGTGTTTTCTTGTGTGCTGTGTGTGTCCATGTTTGTTTTTCTGTGTGTGTGTGCGCACGCATATGTGTGTCATTACACTTGTGTGCGCCTTGAACACAGTTTCTCTTTCCAGGTTTTGTCCATATGTGTACAAACTGGGGAAGCATTGGCTCAAGCATTGTTCTGCTGTATATTGAGAGATGATGTGCCGTCTTTTAACTCTGTGTGTGTCTGTCTATCCCTGCAGGAGAAGCCATATAAATGCAGCGAGTGTAACAAGGCCTTTAGTCAGAAGAGAGGACTGGATGAACATATGAGGACCCACACAGGAGAGAAACCCTTCCAGTGTGATGTGAGTGTCCAACCACCTCTGCCTGCTAAACCTTTGTCTTTACTCCATGGATTCTTGGATGTGGTTGGCTGTGTGTATGTGTGACGGCGCTCTGGCAGCCTGTGGCACGAGGCCAGAAGTGTTGGGGGGTGGGGGGGCTCAATAAGAGGCAGATAGAGATCTTTCTCCTCCGGAGGGGCCTAGTGGGCTGATCTCACGTAAACACATTGAGAGGATCAGAGGGAGAAATTACCCTCTGCTTATAATACTGTAGGAGTAATAATTATTCTCAGAGACGGGGGGGCACGACTGTATCACAAGAGCTTGCTGATGTTTACAACAAACCTTTTAAGACTCTTCGATTGCCATGCTTTTCTATCACCATTTCTTAAAATTGAAAACATATTTTCCCGATTTTTTTTTTTTTTTTTTTTTTTTTTTAAAAATACCC
>OOFE01013592.1:40590-50923 GCA_900323365.1 Monocentris japonica
TGGGCCACACCTCCATTCTGGCTCAGTGGGCAATAGGGAGAGGATTCGGCCCACAGTTTCACGCTGGGCACAAAGTCACTCTCGTGCAGCACAACAGCCATATGTCAGCCAGATGCTGCTGGCCTCACTCCCCTTCAAAGAAACAATTAGGGACAATTATCGCAACATATAAATGAATTTCATCCATGATTAAAATGTTTGGGGTAGGGGAGAGCAGGACGCACAGCCAGGTGGTTGTAATCTTGATGGCAGTCGCAGTGGGGATTCACTAAAAGAGAGCAAAAGAAAGAAAAACCTGCTGAGCTGTTTATTCAGGCACTTGTGCGTCTGGTCAAGTGTTCCCCCCCCTGCACATTCACCCCACCAACAAAGGCATCTGTCCCTTAATACCGCTTTAATGGAGGTCATTCATTTTAATGGAGCCTCATTTCAAACTCCAATAATTAAAGCCTGTAGCGCACTTGCCTGGGCGGTTGTGGAGACGGAGTGAGTGTCAGCTCTCCAAATAAACAGTCCCCTGCAAGCCATGGGCATCTGAACACGGTAATCCAGTGGCCCAGTTCACGGTCATGGAAAGGGGAGAACACAGTTCAGCTGCTCAGAGGAAAAATCTAAACCATGTTAGAGAGATGAAAACCACATTTGGTTAAGTGGCAAGAAGGATGATGGGTGGCTTGAGCAAGCTCTGAGGATAACAGAACAATCACATGTAATTGGGTTTGAAATGTCGAGAACATAGGAGGAACTGCCGAGTGATACAATGAGATTCTGATGTCAACTGTTTGTCAGACTGCAGCTCCAAACTGCATAGAGTAACCCTCTGCAGTTCCACTCAATAAAGGATCAAACTGCATCACACTCGACATACCATCTGTGCATGTCAGCTTTTATGTCTGTGTTTATGTTATCATCACAGGAAGAGGAAATGAAAAGATGAGGAAGGAGTACAGAAGAGAGCAAGAAAGTGGAGTGAAACATACCTACCGGGAAGGAGAAAAGGAGCGGAGGTACGACCTATCTAAGCTAAGGTGAGAGATGAAGACCATTACGATCACCCCCCTTTTGTCTCCTCTGGTCTATCGATGTGCACAGATTCTCAAGGTCTCCTGAAATATCGCTCCAGACCTTAAGAGAGATGTACTGCTGCAGCGCCATAGAGCACTCAGGAAAGGTGCAACGGTCATATGTTTTGATTCTGATGAACAGTGTGACAAGGAAAGCTGTGATAGGCAGTACCTGTCAGGCTCTCCCTTTGCTGCATGCCAAATCCCAGCTGGATGGTGAGGTAGTGGCATGTCACTGTCTCACGCGAGCGCACACACACACACACACACACACACACACACACACACACAGCTCTGATGTGATGATTTTCAGAACTATTCTCGAACAAACACTGTTTTGAACATCTATAGGAATGCCAGTGACATGAAATATTTTATGCACATTTTATGCCACAGACATCCAATATAGACGTGTAAGCTGCTCTGTCTGTTAAATCCATCAGACTAATATCTCAAAGCTACATCTCAGCTAAATTGAAAGCGACTTCCCATGGACATGGTTAAGTATATCCCTGGCTAATTTATGTGTTTACTCCTCAGATTAAAGAGATCCATCTTTTAGGTGTGTCATCTACCCAGCTGTTTCCTGGCGTCAGCTGGTATAATGTTGATGTATGATCTGTGAAGAGGAGCCTTGTTTTATCTCCTGCGTGGTGACATGGGATGGTTGTTTTATCTCCTGTGTGGAGGCATTAGATGATCTTCCTGCTCCCTTGGCCTATCTGCCTGCTGAGGGCCTGATGAAAGCACAGGGCCACCTTGTCCAGACAGGGCACATCCATCAGAGGAACAGCATGTCAAACTGGGGGGGCAGAGGAGAGTCATCCTCGGGGCGAAGGAAGGGTATTAGCTCGGTCAAACAGGGTTTAAGCTTGACAAACACCACAGGAGCAGTCAGGTTGGTAGGGATGTTTGGATCACAGCATACATTAGCCCCATGTAAATACAGCAGTGTTTAAACCATAGAAAGGTAGACAGAGCGTACACAGTTACACTTCTCTCTTCTGCTGGTGGTTAAACCTTTCTGACAGTAAAACCAGGAAGACAGGGAAACAGAGGTCATTCAGACAATGAAAACATTATTGGATGAACAACAATTATATGAAATTGTGTGCGGCATAGCCAGATAATGTCAGTCATATGAGAGTCAGACAATACTTCCAGGACAGATCAATGAAAACAATAAGAAACAAAGACATGGAAATGCTTGGCGCTTTTTTAATATTCCTCCATTCGACCATTGACTCACTGGTTCACTTTGAAGTGGCTTTGGAGGGCTGATGATGGGCCTGTTGCCCAGACACACAAACCAAATGCTTCAATTTTTACAAAATAGATAAAAACAAAAGGCTACATCCATTTGGAGACAATTGCCCAAGCACCCAGATCAGAGTTTATTTCAATGGGGTCTTTACGAGTTCCTCAAGTTTATCCTCAGGGCTTAGTGACATTTGAATCTGTGATCATATAATCTCCATTTTCTCTCTCTCTCTCTCTCTCTCTCTCTCTCTGTTTACTGATTGCTTCCACACACTGAAGGGGAAGTCCAGCTGGAGACTGTAAAAATAAACTTCATGTTTAAAAATGGGTAGATTAGCCCATTTTATTGGTTTCTTTTCATGTTTCTGTCTGTGTGTCCAACCTGGCAGGAGCCAGCAGGTGGAGAACAGAGAGGCAGAAAGTGCTGCATGGGAATGTAGAGGAGTGCCGGTTTTGAAGTGAAGAGAAACACTAATTGGCAAGGGAGCAGAGAAAAAGACCTGTCGCCAGCCAGATGTTTCCGTAAAAGCCGTTAGTGTGGTACAGGTCCAGAGTGAGGTGTTGGAGGCCTACACAAGCATCAGGGACCTGTCTGGATCCTGGGCCACTCCTGCAGTCCACCTGGCTTCCTGCACAGCTGTGATCTGCAGCGTGCTGCGTCATGTTTAGGCTGTCTCATCTAAGGCTCTTTATGTTGTATATCGTCAGTTGAAAATGGAAAGCAAACCTTTATCTCAGTTTTCTTGTGTAATGATTTTGAGTTTTTTTTATACAGAGATCCTATTTGTACATTGATTTGTATGGATAAACACACTGTAAAAGGCCTTTTCTCATAAGTTGAGAAAGTTGCATGATGTCGGATGCAAAAGTGAATTTATCTCCTGCATCATGTTGTTCACTAGAAAGGGCCCTGGCATTTACAAAGATCTAAATTGCTGCCTTTACTTTACATTGTTTGTGTGATTACTTTTCATGATGTACCACCTTAGGCTGGGACATAGCCATACAACTTCAAATGTATCTAGATCCCTTCAATCATATCTAGTAAACTGTGTAATGTACAGTATTATCATTTTCTATGTGTTACTTTAGATGCAGCATGTTTACATTCCCTACCCCTTCAGCACATCACAATATCTCGATGTATACCACTGGAGGGGAAAAGTACGACTCTGACGATCGTGTTTCAAGAGTCTAATTGAGGACTTTATTGTAATTTAGTGAGGACTAAACAAGCGCTTGGTTTACTTGAGTTTGTTGAAGGCATGCTCTCACAGCAGCCCCTCATTTTTCAACAGTCTGTCATTTTTTCTATAGCATGTTATAAGACCTATAACTCTTCACTCATCACTTTTGGGAAGACAGAGGAAAAAAGAGGCTTAAAGTGAACATCAAGCAAAATCCATCTGGGAGGCTTAATTACAAGTAAGCTCTGTTTAATAAGCAGAGGATCATATGTCTTAGTTCAGCTTGTAGAGGAGGAGAGAGGAACCTCCAGAAGCACAGGAATGTCAGTGTGTGTGTGTGTGAATGTATATGATTGTATGGCAACACTGCTGCACTGAAGAGATGTCTTAGTTTGTCACTGTAATCGACTCTGCAGCAAAAAGGCCAAGGTGTTGTAGCCCACAGGTTAGAGAAGTGGCCTTGTGACTGGTAGATCATGGGTTTGAACCCCTCTACCAGTTGGAAAAAAGTGAGTAATGTCCTCCTTTTCTTCAGCAACTGCTGGTGAGGTGCCGTTGAGAAATCTGCTCAGTGGCCAACAGTAGAAGCCCCTCAGTGGAACTGTGTGAATGGGAAACAGGGAAAAGAGCAACGCTAAAAAAACTCTAACTGTGTGTTATGTTGTCACACTCAGTTTATCCTGGAGCAACTACAAGCTGATTGTGCCTTTTATAAAAAGAGCATCAAATTACATCATCACCCAGTCTTTTCTTTCTAATTTGACAAATTTGCTTGATGTCAAGACATATAATGAGATTATGCCAAGCGTAGAATAACAGAGTTGGCAGAATTTTGATGAACACAGCGATCCAAATGATCCATGAGGATGCAGATTTGCCAAAACATGAGCCTTTTTCAGTGTTTTCTCTTATTTTTTTCATCTTATTTTCAATGATCAGGCATTCCCTAATAGTACACTAAGCAGTAAAGCTGCACCGGCATGTCTTTTATGCAGTGCCATGGGGTTACAAACATAGTTACTCTATTCTATTTCTATTCTATTCTATTCTATTCAAAAGATACCTAACCATACATACTTCACTTGTAACCTTAAAAACCATAAAGACACATAAGACAAACTTTTCCATCTCAAGTCCCCTTCCATAAACAATTTAGTCACCTTTACACAGCCAGACTTCGCTGTCACAGATGAAGCGATTAAGAAAGAACCCAAATCCGTTTTGGCTCCTCTAGCAAATCATTGGGTTACACAATAAAAACCCCTCCACAGAGAGAGATTGCATTTACAAGTGCTGATGGAGTGTGGAAAAGAGCTTGTGAGATCTATAAATATATAAAATGGGTGATTTCACTTTTTGAAAAAAAAAGCTCCCAAGCACCAGCTGTAGGTTTGTAAGTAAAAAGGATCTGTAAAACAGAACTAACTATGTACAGGGACGATGGGAATCACATGTGCACTTTTTGCCCCTGTGTGTGTGTGTGTGTGTGTGTGTATTTCCTACACGCCTGTCGCTGTTGAGTGTGGCTTTAAAAGTGACTTTTCCTACTCACTGAAAATCCAAATAACCTGGCAAAACCAGAATACATCAATCTCCAATTTTGTGGGGACAGATTTGATTACTATCAACCTGCGATGACATCATGCACAGTACGGTTTACAGAATGGTAGTGATATCTAACACTACTACAAAACAGGAATATTATGAGTTCTGTATCCTGACACATACCCAACCTGCTGACAATGTAGAGGATGTGGACGTCATTGGCTCAGATGGCAAGACCTTGTGCCTTTCTACAATAACTAGCAGTCTAGCAGTCACGTTAAACTACTGAAACCAAATAGGGGCTGAAATGCAACACATCACTGATTGAAGGGGATTACACAAAAAAATTAAAGCATGCAGGTTCTGTTCTGATGTGTGAGAAGAGGAGAGAAACATCTCTTCTATCAGATGATGTCACCCCCCCTCTCTCTCCAAGCCAAAACTGCAGTTCTAGTCCTCTTCAAGTATCACAGACAACCATGACTGGTCTACAAAAGGACTGAATTGTAATAGATGCTGCCATTCAATCTCATTTCCATGGAAGTCACTTAAGTCTAGGCAACTATAAACAAACACTTGATCTTTTGCAATGTGGATCTCTTTGTGTGGGTGGCAGGAGAACAGCCAAAGACAGTCATCAGACTTCATGTACTGCACACAAAACACAAAACACCATATAGTCTTGTTTAGAAACCCATCACTCACCGTGTTGGAGTTGTACCTACTTTCTGTAAGGACGTAATACAGCTGTACAAAGTAACGAACCAAATAAGTTGTTGTCCAGCATAAGGAATCAAGCAGTGTTTCAGTTTACTGTGATTGTGGACAATCTGTTTTACATCCCCAGTGTCCATGATAATCTGTCATTATTTAGAGTTATATCTTGTTGTCTACGGGTCCTTTCAGTCCACCAGTTCTTCAATTAGTGTGCTGTTGTGTTGAAGGAGAGATGTAGGAGTTCTGACTTGACTAATAGCCCGAGCGCTAATCTGGGGTGCTGATTGACACTGTCTTCAATGAGTTTGTTTACACAAGGTCCCGCCGTTAGCGTCTGTCATCTAGTCACCTCTCATACATGTCATGAACGGTGCCCTGTGTCCCCTCTGTCTAGCCCTGAGTCCGAGCAAGATACACAAACACAGCCTCCATCATCACTAACTAAACTTCCACATGCTCTTTAGTCAAAGGCAATAACATTCTGTATGTAGTTTAAGAACAAAGTCAGGCACACCCACGATCATAGCGTATAGTCACATCCACTTGCCTTCACCCTAAGTAAAATAGCATTGCAGAAATACTTCCTTCATTTGTCATTGACAATTAATGTTTATTTTTCTCACCTCTACTGTGACAATGATACAGTGTGTGGGGTCTGAGGAATATAATGAAGAATGTATTTCAGACCAGTAATTGCACACTACGAGGTGCTGTCTGGGTTGCACAGCCCTCAGCATACCATGCCTCTCTGATACGCTGGGAATTTCCCATTCCAGCAGCCTGCCTACTCTTTCAGGTGTTTAGGGGAGCTTCGCTATGGAACATGCCCCAGAAGCTTTTGCCATATCCTTGCTTGTGTGTTGTTCAAGCAAGGTTATGGTTTTGTTGGAGGTCTTTGATGAATAAACTGAGCCCCCAACAGACACTTTCTGGTGCTCTCTGTTGGAGGTAGTTCAGTCATCAAAGATTTTGTGCTCCAGAACCAGGAGACATAAATTATTATGGCTGTTTACTTGTGATACAGGAAGTTACAAGGCAGCATTTCAAATAGAATGAGCTTGAACTGTAGTGGCATGATCAAACTTGACTTAACTGGAGTGACGATAGGGGAACAGATTGGGTTTCGTGCAGGAATAATTTAACACTTCTGGAACATTTCACGTCAAACACATGGCCAGGCCAGCACTCCTCCAGGGGAGAGTTTTGTTTCACAGCCCTATACATGTGCTCAGTGCTTTGCCATCACAGTTTCCCCAGTTCAAAAAATGTCACCACACACACCACAGTCTTACTATGGCCTTGGGCACCACTAAATGTCTTTGTCGGCTGTATATGCTTTGTGGGAATACATTTAATCGTAATGCGTCTGATTCAGAGCTGGCAGGATATCCAGTAAACCCTAGCTTTCTCCATGCTGGTGACCACAGCCATGTTGAACTTCACAGTCATGACATCTTGGAACAGACAGATGCATGTAACATGCAACCACAACATTTCATCTCAGTCATCAAGTTAAGTGTCTTTCAAGTCACCTGAGTTGTGGATCACCTCACCTCATTTTCTTGAGGTCCAGCTCTCAGTACCGGTGATTGAGTATGGGGGGCATTACATGTTTGGATGGAGTAAAATGATGGTAAGTGGTGGTAACACTCTCAACACTGTAAGTCCTTCCAGCTCACCACCATCACCGCAATATTAGTGATGATTTATTAGTTCTCACATGCAGAGATAGACCTGTAATATGTTACACACGTTTTGAGTTATGACCTTTGCAAAGGTTTTTAAGAGGCACTGTGTTTTCAGAGTTATGTCATACACCCAGCATCAGCCTTTTCCATATCTATACTCATATCGCAGCCCAACCAGTGTGATAAATCACAATGTCCAAGCGAGCGTATCAAAGACAAGTCCCATCCATTGCCTCTAACCATTTTGGATCAGGAACAAAGCAACAGTAGTTCAGTATTCAATGAAGTCACCACCTGACCATACTCCGACAACTAACAGTAATGAAAACAGAAATGGTTTTCCAACTCCCACTTCCAGACCTGATGCCCCTGCATCTGCATGTGTGTATTATACTCTAATGAAAACATATTTCGTGGTTTTGGAGGTTGCAGTGTGTTGAGGACAAGGAGGGACAATGAGGATAGAAGGGAGCATTTTGTTGTTCAGTTATGCTCCAAAAGCTGTCTCCATCCAGCAGTTACCTACAGTATATCTCAGGCCATCATCATCATCATCATCATCATCCATCATTCAATACTTAAAAATACAGATGATTGCATTCTCAAAAATGTTTGTATTTGGAATAGAAGCGTTCTAAAATAGCTAATAAGCTTGGGATTAAATGTCACTTTTGAAATGCTTTTACTTTGGAGTAAAAGTTCATTTATATTTCAAATTTTTGATGACTGCCATTAAAATTCCAAACATTTCCAAATAAGCAGTGTTTTTTTTTTTTTTTTTTTTCTTCTTTTGGTTATTTTATGTGGGTCTTTTTTCAACTCAACCCAAACAATCAGTTAGGAAATAAGCTCCACTGTTCATGATCCTGCTGTAATCTGCTTTCAGTTGTGTGTTTCTTTTGACAAAACACTTTGTTTGATATCATTGCTGAAGTCCTCAACATTGAAACCTGATGATACTGTATCTTTTTTGCAGGGATGGCAAGGTGTTATGTCCTCTTTCACTTCTACCTCCTCCCTCCCATCCTCTCTCTTCTCTCTGCACAGTGAGTTACAGACAAAACTCCATCTCTACTTCAGGCATGCATCCACCATCAAAGTTCCTTTAGAGAGTCATCCTCTCAGCCGTGAAAATCATTCCTGTGTTTAGATACAGCCCTGTAGAGGGCTTTTAGCACTCTGAGGCCAATGAAGCGTTATCAGCTGTCCAACGTGGTCTAAGAGTTCAAAGCTACTAAACAGAAAGACATCCAGATTCTCATTCAAACAGAAGAAAGTATTAGAACATTTCTAGATAAAATTAATAAAATATAGTTGTGATTAAACAAGAAGCATTTATGGCCATATTCTGGAGAGCACATTATGTCGCTATGAGTCCCTGGAGGACAGAGGATGGAGGAAGTGGTACAGTGCAGAGGCTGATCCATCACGTAATGGGTCATGATCCAAAATTCCTCTCGCTGAACACTGATCTCCTATATAAAACTTCAGAGTGTATCCAGATTGGAGTTAAGTGAGGGGCCCTGTGTGCTTATTTGAGTGAGTGTCTAGCGTGTATATGTGTATACGTATGTGTCTGCCTGTGTGTCTTTCCGTCGGTGTGAGTTAGTGTGCATAGGCCTGCGTGTGAGCGTCTCCAGACTGTACAGTAGATAAGAAAGGGCAGTGAGAGGCACAGGGTATCCATTACTCACTGGACGCCCATGGAGAGCGGGAGAGGCAGCACCTGAATCCTGTTTAATGGTGGAAATGGATGCACCCTCTCCCCACGGAGTAATCCCCTTTATGGCCAGCACTCACCTCTGATATATGGAAAGAAGACAGATGCCAGCGAGGGAGGCAGTAGGACACAGGGGTGATTGGACAGATTCTCTGGATGATGCGGAGGCTGTGCATATCTTTGAACTCATGCCACAGTCCAGGGTCATGCTGGGGGTGATTGAGTGCTGCTGTGCTCCCCGAGAGGAAAGGATGAGAACTTATTTTCAGTGGGCCAACTGAAAAAAGAGGATCTTAATGGCCATACCTCAACCCAAGGTCATTGCAGAGCCGTTTGACTTCACCCTCAGCCCCAAAAAATGGAATTGCCATGAATCAACTTGTGCAAACTTTTCACTACAGTACCTGTATTTGAGAACTGAGAAGCAATAATAAAAGTCTCAGAAGCATTTCTACATGCAACTCATTGTCTCCTTCCGTGTTATGAACATCTCCTAGTACTGATCGCCAGCTAGCCCACTGGTAGCCCAGCTGGTCCATAATGCTCCTCTCCATCCACAGGCCAGTACAGGCATGAGTCAGATCTTCTGGCCTGTAGGCTGTCTGTGGCATCTGATCTCATGCCTGCTTATTCTTTATTATCTAGTAGAGAACTGTTTTCTCCTGCTTTCTCCCCAACCCAGCATGAACCTGAAGGTCTCATGGTAATTAACATGGGAATCAATTAAGAGAAAAGCTGCCGGCTGTTGTTCTGGTTCTACTGGTCATATGCATTACTGGTCATATTACCTCATGAAGAATTTATGATGGAGTAATATATCGTGTGAAGAGACCATGCAAGCATATTTGCCTTCCTACTTTCTTTAAATATTGATAGACCAGCATAATTCAGCACCGTGAGGAGATGACTGCAATAAAAGAAGTGGCAGTAATAACCAAAGGGATGGGGACGGGTCCTGCAATCCAGTTCAAATATTGTATAAAATAAAAACTGATATCCTGGGTCAGGCACTCATGACTGTGTGTGTGTGTGTGTGTGTGAGTGTTTGTTTATGTGTGTCTGTGTCCATATATGTGTGTGTTTTGGACTTTATAGAGTGATGGGGAAACAGACAGATGAGGATAACTGTTTAATAATGGATATGTTTTTACT
>OOFE01013593.1:5180-15862 GCA_900323365.1 Monocentris japonica
ACATGAGTGGATTATCAGAGACGGTAATCTCATGTTGTCCTGTCAAAGTGGGCGGCATGGCGGGGCTTGGTTATAGATGTGTGTGTGTGTGTTTGTGTGTGTGTTACGGCGGCCCTGGGGGGGAGGTCTGTCAGTAACGTGAGACCAGAGCTGTGTCAACGGTCGAGGCCCGTCTCTGGAAGGTCACCGGCTGAAGCTCTCTTCCTCCCCTCCTCACTTGCGTCAGGGAAATTCAAAACCCTGCCGGAGTCACAGACAAGACATCAGCATGCTGCAACAACCGGGGTTAGACCGATATAGTCGATGTTGGCCTTTTATTAAATATTGTGTGTCCAGTCATGTCCTGCACCGCCGATATGATCGGATTCCCCCCTGACCACAGCGACATAAGAACAGTCTGTAAAACCTGTACATTAATTCTTCATTTAAAGGCAATAATGTATCCCAGAGTTTCCCTACCGTTGAATAGGAGGTGGGTCACCCTGCCTTAAAGGGCTGCTAACCCTAAAAGAATTTAGTGGGTTTCAATGGAGAGTCCCATGAGGGTCTAAATGAGGATTCAGGGGATTTTCCACCCTGACAAGAATAAAATTCTGGAAGAAACACTGAATACTTTGAATTTTTTGACATTTTTTTACATCTAAAAAAGTATATCTCGGCTTCAGTACAAAAATATCAATCTTTAAAAACCCATTTCAGTCAAACCTTACTACCAACCCTCCAACACTATTTAATTTACCCTCTTTCTCTCTTTTTTCTTTCTTTCTCTTTTTTTGCTGGCACCAATTATTCTCTTGTATTGAAGTGCATTATATGCCAGACAGCAAGGATTCAGCCCAGATGTTTAACGCAACATATTCCAATTATCATGCTCTATTTGTGTGCATGGGTGTGTGCATATCTGTGCATATGTGCATGCAATTTGTGTGTGTGTGTGTGTTTGTATTTTTGTATGGGTCAAACATGGCCTTCATGAACACTTTGCCTCCCTTATCCTGCATCTAGAAGTTAAATTAATCTTTGCACCCTGGGAAATTTGGTGAATTTCGGTTTCCCCGCGTTAAAAACTTGTGGTTAGTTTTTCTGAAATAGCTGACTCATTTCCTCTCACGTCTATCGCTCTCCATTCTCTCTGGCATACAACCATGTCACACTTTGGCTATGCAGCAGCTCTCTGCACCCCAAGTGTGTGCAAAAGTGTGTGTGTGTGCGTGTGTGTATGTGTGTGTGTGTGTGTGTGCGTGTGGTACTCAGGTAGAAGGTTTGTGTGTGTGTGTCTGTGTTTCCTCTGCTCTGTTGTGCAGAGGTTTCATTCTTTTTACTGTGCAACAACCATTCAGTAAACCTGGTTGCCTTACAATAATCCATGTGCTGGTATGCAATATGAATGTGAAGAGAAGGGTGTATGTGTCTGTGTGTCTGTCTGTCTGTGTGTGTGTGTGTGTGTGTGTGTGCGTGTGTGGAGGATGGGGGGATTGGAGGAATTTCTGTGGATTCTTGTAGCAGCTGGTTGGCTGCTGGGTTGGTTTCCATGGCAACGTGTGGAAAAAAAAAAAAAAAAGAGTACAAGCTCCGTCCCTCAGTCCCGTATCGATGCTCTGTACAAAGGAATAACGTTTTACAATTACATGCCCTCCATTCTCTCTCTCTCTCTCTCTCTCTCTCTCTCTCTTGTTCTCTCTAATCTTTCCTCTAACTCAAATTGAGAATGATTTATCTGAGCGGAGCCAAAAGTGTTGCTTTTAAAAGAGGTCTGAGGTCCATTGAAAATGCCAGATATTTAAATCCTGGTTTTTCAATATACAGTATAGACTTTCATCACCATTCTGACATACAAGAATAGAAGATTTCTCCACTGATCTCCTCATCTAATTCACGCAATCCAAATGCAGATTCTCCTCAGCAAGTATAATTGATTAGAGAAAAGCCTGAGCTGGGAGCGCCGCAGTCCTATTCAACACCACCAAACCATAGATGGAAAATTTGACACACAGAAGGCTTTGACTGGAAATTTTTATATTACCAAATAGTTAAGGGCAGAGTTACTTAACTGATAAACCACCTACGCAGGGACTCTCCAAAGAAACAATATCAAATGCACCATCTGACCAGACACCAGTTTAATTTCAGACACAGAAAGCATGACGTGTAGAAATCCAACAGCACCATGCAGATTAAAAGTATGAAAATGTATGATATAGGGTTTTCTCCTGACATTAATTTCAAAATCCATCATGTGTGGTATCTAGCTATATTGGAAAAAAGACATCTGTCAAAGTCAAATGCTGTTTTGCTGCTAATTACTGGTGGTAGACTGGGTGCAGAAAGGTTATTAAAGGTGCTGTGTGCAGCTTTTTCATCAATAAATCATCACCACATTAATTTGAGTATAATTACCGTAGACAAACAAGATCATCGCTGAGAAGACTGGCAGCCTGTACATTGCATTTTACATTGTGCGCCACCGGGCCGGAGTTGAGGGAAATTTGCTGGATTGCTTTACGGCGCAAAACAGGAAGAGGGCGCTGTTCTTCCATTATTTGTTACTAGTTTATTACTTTATTTATTACTCATTCTGAATATGGGAATAATGTTAAGCTGTCATCAATGTGGGGGTGGGGAGTGGGGAAGGAGTGCTCCAAGTTAGACTGCCTTGTTTTATTTACACCGTGAGAGTATGGCCGATTGAATGTACCAACAGGGAAAAGAAAGAGGAAAAATGTATTTGTATATGGAAAATGAACAGATGTGTATGAGATTGCACTTGAAAACACAATGAAGGATGTTCCAAAAAAAAAAAAAAAAGTCTTGCAATTTAATGTGGCCTTGCTTATCAACATACCTGGTAGAACCAGACGGACCCGGTTTTCAATTTGGCATTCATCGAATCCACCAAGCATCTTACGTCAATGAAATCTCAACTATCATAAGTGGTGCACACAGCTTGCCACCGCCCTCCATGGTGCACGTTGGTTGGAAGAAGATTGTTGGAATAACAGGCGAACCAGTTCTAAAAGATGACATTTTATTGGAATAAGTGTTGCTTGTTGGATTGAGACTATGCCAAATTGAAGCGTGGCTGCTACAGATTCAGAAAAGGTCCTGAGTCGTGATTTATGGGGTATGAACCTTTGCCGTTGAGTGAAAAAACTGAAACTGAAAGATTTTTGACTACCTGACATGTGATAGGGTAAAAGTGTTTCACGCTCACAATTGCAAAAGTTTAGATTATGTTTTTTACATTCAATACTTGAAAGGAAACCCTATACTATTATATTAACATGTGATTTTCCATATTCATCCAGCATATTGGATGATGCTGTCGCTTGGAATGAACAATGGTGGAAAAATCACTTCCAACATGCTAGTCAAAAAACAATGTGCAGGAGTTCTTCTGGGGCGTTTCGGTATTACCTCCACCGGTGTTGTCCAAGAAGGGACGTCCCAGAGTCCGGTGGAGGCTTTGGTCGCCTTAAGGTCGCAATAAGAAGGATTTAAATGCCTGAGCCCAGATGAAATAACAGCTTTTAAACTGCAGGGAGAGGAGGAGGGGACAGCAAGCAACAGGGTTTATGGGAAATGTGGTCTTAATGTTGAGAAACTCGATAGAAGCTACCTATCCTCTCAAAGGAGCACCGGGGTCTTGTTTGTTTCCAGTAATTATACCAAGGTGTCATCATTAACTAGACTGTGATATAGTGGCATTTAAAAATGCTACTGGTTTGAGAGGGGAGAGAACTGCAGACCTGCAACAAGAGAGTTTCTCACTGTCATGTGATGCTTTCAGTATTTGACTGTTTAATGGACTGTTCGCTGTTCTGTGCCTCGGGGTGACACGGCTCCCATGAAATGTTCTCCTAAGCCCTACATTACACTACAGTGCAGTACAGTAGCGTACTAGCACTGTACTAACATGGACCAACATGGACATCTGGGTTTTTCCTTGCTACTTCTAATCAATTTGTATGGATTGTATTATAATTCTCCTCTGTGGGAATTGTAATTTGTAATTACGAGTTGTGTGTGTGTGTGTGTGTGTGTGTGTGCTGTCTGAGTACTGGGGCCGACTGAGAAACCCTTTAAGGTGCTAAATACTGAGCAGTAAGGGAAAGGATGTGTGTCCTCATCACACATTTTCTGCTGAATTAGCAGGCGGGCCTGCCAGTAAAGCCTTGATATGAATTTCACGTTAAAAAAAAGATGGTGATGAAAATCTGGCACGGTAGATGTCTGTAATCTGAGAGAGCAAAGGGAAAAACGAAAGCCCAGGTGGAGGTGGCCAGCAGCCAGGCATGTGGTGCGTTATCTCCACTATCTTATCTCCTCACTTGTGTTTCACTGTGCGCTATTTCTGCCTCTGAACTGGTTGGCACACTGGGAGAACTGGTTCCAGGCCATGGCCACAGTCACAGGCAGGTCATGCGGACACGTACATGTTTTCCTGACAATAACTCTCATTACCAACCTGTTTGTACCAAATTGCTGCTGTTGCTTTCTCTAATTACATGTCCCCTCCCATGTTGCAAGCCACATTGCCCACCTAAAAACCATTGCCTGCATACCCAGAGGTTATTAGATGATCACTGGCACCTCCTGGTGGAGGGAATGCAAACTATCACATCTTGAGAGGTTGAGAAGTCAACTTTGTGTGGAACATATATTTATTTGTATATATATTTATGTGTAAACATATATAACAACATTTGATGTGATTAAACAAACAAACAGTATTTGTTTCCCTGTCAGTAGTACAGAACATCATGGAAGGCACCTGAAAAAAGACAAGACAAAAAAACCTTGTGAAATGTATTATGTGTGGGTTGTGTTCCTGTTGTTGTTTGGTGAGTCAGAAAATATTCTTTTTGTGCATAGTAGACCTCATACATACATAGTAGACCTCCACTGAAAATGGATTTTAGAAGTAAAACGTATCTCATTTATGATTCAAGAGTGGAGACTTTGTAAGAGTGGAGCCTATGCCAGCATGCATTGGGCTGAAGACAGTACAGTGTATATATATATTAAATATGGAACATAAAGCCTGTTCTCTATGGGCTGTTCCGCCCTTAACAGCAAGAGAGAAGGAGGATGGGTACTTCACCCTGCCTATGGATTATGGTTTTAACAGGCCTTCCTGGTCAGCAGCCATGGTCAAATATCCCCATCTTGTGGAAAAGGGCATCATCATAATAATAATAGTAATAAAAAAAGCAGAAGAAGGAGAATACACGAGTGTGTAATAGAGTGTACAACAATATATTAGTAAAAATAATACAATAAAAACAGAAAGCAAGTTTATAAAACTAAGACCTGATTTAAAAGATGATACTGATTCCAGATCTGTCTGTTTCAGCACCTCAGGCACAACTGGCACCAGTAAATAACTGACCAGACATGTACAGTACTGACACAAAGGCATGAAATGGGAAACTATACACATATCACAGAACTACAAACTGTTTTTGATATCCTTTATGATTATTTCGGATCATTGTAGTGATGCCTGACACAACATACCATAAAAGTACAAAATATCACTGTAAACTGACTTTTGAGTACCACAGACACACTAGAGGTTCCCATATAGGAATAGTACAGGAATATTTTAGCGACTTTACGTTAGGGGTGTTGGTCGATTAGTATCAGCCCTCGTTTAAAAGAATACGTCGGTGCCTTTTGTTGGTCTGACAGTTTTTAGAGATGTTTCAGAGGCTGCGTGGTTAGAGGGGCGGAACTGCTTTATGGTGCTTTCAATGTCTCCTCGTAAGAGCAAAATCCAAATTCCGAAATAGACTTATCGTTCATTAAGTGTTTTTGCTCGGAAATAATAATAATAATAACAACAATAATAATAGCGACAGAGAGTTACTTGGAGGAGAGGAGCAAATCAGGCATGTAATCGATGTTTAATTCATTTACTACTACGGGTATCATACAATTTACAAAAATCCAACTTCCCTTGTTTGTATTTGCTACTTTGTTTAGTTGTTCGCGCGCGCTTTCCTCATAATTGTCATCTTTCCGACAGTAGGTGTGCATTAAGGCAGCATCGCATCATAAACCGTATACCAACTCCACTCTGACATGAGAGAAATGTCTAGATGGAGCACAACTTTTCTGGAAATTCAGCGTGACTGGACGTTGTTGTCTTGTGCAGGTTAGTGCGACTGCGTTTTCTCTATTTCCACTTTGTTTTGAGGGGTTTGGCTATTGAGCACAGAATATGAGCTATTTAGTAGCCTATTTGCCGTTTTGGTGATCTACAGCTTTTACATTGTAGGGATTGTGTTCTACATGTCATGTGCTTCCTGATGGAAACCTAATATGCTTGAAAAGAAATAGTTTGGTCCAGAATGACAGAAATAGAAGAGTTTTAGGCGATTATGTCCAGATTAAATCATTGAATCATTAAATTGAGTAAAGGAATATGCAATAACCAAAAAAATCTTTGGCATAAACAGTGCATTTCAAATGTGGCTGCTATTTTAGTGTTCTGTTTCGAAATTTATGAGCCTGCTACTATAGTAGGGGAGATTGGGGATGGTTGTAACATTTTTCACATTTGTGTCCATATCTCCTTGCTTGTTTGAATTAGATCTTTCAGAATCTGTTGTAAACCTCTTACACCCGTCTGTTTTAAAAGTGAGTGGTTTTAACATCTCCAAGGCAAATAGAAATACAGGGAGAGAAATGTTCCCTCCATCCTACCCCTGACACTGGGTTAGTCTTAGGCATGGGGTAAAATGTAACACCCTTGGGGAATGCATTAACTCAAATAAATAAAATAAAATAAATAAAATTCTTTCATTAAATGAGAGAGTTTAACAACAACTCCCACCTCTATTTGGTAAATTCTGACAGTGACACAGACTGTGCTAGCCAAAAAGCTAATGTAGTTATAATTTACTACCTCTTTCCTTTCTACTTGTGGGCTTGGGACTGAACTGAGCATCTACACAGTTGATCACATGATTTCTACCATGCTCCCAATTGGAGGAATTGAAAGTGTTATATCCCGTGTCACAACCATCCCCAGTCTCCCCTATAGCAGTAGGCCTATTTAGAAGCACAGAGATCTTATTGATTGGGGTATTAATAAATGATGAAGGTAAGTACAAGTTGGTATTCATGCTTCATACCACACAGAGCTGTGGTGAAGCCCAGGGTCACATCCTTTTACTGTGGTCCATCTCTGAATGAATGACCACTTCAGGGACACTTGGAGTGTCCGGGTTCTTGTTAAACTTACAGCCAGTCACTGGGTTCTGTCAATAACAACAAAGACACCCTTCCTCTGTCGGCTACTTCAAAAACCACACACACACACACACAACACACACACACTTCCCTTCGATGGTACACAGAACAGAGGGTTTGGTGGGAGGCTTGTTTGACTTTGCCCTACCCGATGAAAGGTTCCTGAAAGGGCACACTGGCATTGGTCGCACTGGTCATTGTACTTGACCTTTCCTCTGACTGTGAGTGAGTGTGTGTGTGTGGGTGAGGTGGCATTTGAGTACCCTTGGGTGGTTAAAGTGAATACACCTCCTCATATGCCACCCTGGTGCATCCTACACACACACACACACACACACACACACACACACAAGTGTATGCATACGGACAGTAGTAAAATATATTCTTTGTTGTTGACCATCTATATAGTGATACAGAATTCATCTCAAAAGATGAAGAGGAAGTTGAAGAACAGATGATTACTCATCTTTATTGGCCTCTGTATTAGACCAACTTATAGCATTATATTCTGATCATGACCGATCAGCAGCTGATTTACAGGGTCGTGAGCCGTTGTTGTGGTTCAAAACAGGAATAGTGGGTTTTATAATGATAGATCAGCGCCTTGGGTTTAACAATGACCCCTGTGTTGGTTCCGTCTAAATCCACTTACATATGGTTTCTGTATGAGAAAGAAAGAGGGCAAAGATCCCTAAAGAAATCCCTATTAGCTAACATGAGGACGTCACCACACGGCTCACATTTCATCATAACTTCAGCTCAACAGCTGTAGAATAATGGGTGTCTACAGCATATTAAAGCCCATATGCAAGGGTCGAAGTAACACATTTACTTTTCTTACTGTAATCGAGCATCTTTTTGTGTGATTGTATCTTTTAAAGACAGTAATTTGATTTTTACTTGAGTATGTTTACATCTACATCAATCCTGCACACGTATGTGGAAGAAATGTTAAGTTAACTACCTCTAATGAAATTCTCACATTCATCCACGATAGCAGCTTAGCTAACATTAGCCAAAAAGCCACCCATCCAGCTACTGTATTATTATATTTTGAGTTAGCCTGGTTGTTGTTTAGCTAGTTCTCTAGCTAGTTGGAAAGCTAATAGCAGAGAAAACATCAATGGAGTAACTCAGTAACCTTTAACTTTGACTACATTTTAAATGAGCTACTTTTTTACTTTCAAGTTGATTTTAGCACCAGAAATTTCATTTCTACTTACGTAAAAAATACTTCTACTTGAGTATTTTCTATTTTGGTAATTTTTTGCCATTTTTCCCACCTTTTTAACTGCAGGGGTAATTATGTTTTAAATATAGTGGTGTTTTTTAATCTCTTGTTTGCCGGAGCCTCACCTGTGAAGCTTCAAAAGGAACAATAAGGCCCAGGGACAGGAAGTGTGGTTACATAGTTGTAAGTCAAACACAGGAAGCTTTACTCCTCCTCCATAGTCGCAGGATTACTGAACAGTTTCAAACTGCAGAAGAGGCTGTTAGGGAGGGCTGCACATTTCAAAAGGTATAACTTCATGGGTAGTTACATAGGAGTGTGTGGGTGTGGGACGTTGGGTGTCAATATCAGTGTCAGTCTTATTGTGTCTAAATCTGTGTGATATGCACCATTGGAAAAATAAAAGTGATATAACTACTCAGCACAACGACTTAGTCCAAAACGATTTAGAGCATATTATGGTACTTTCAAAAGGATATAGTAGGTAACGTCATTCCTTGGTCGATAAGACTGGATCCTCAGACTTGATGATCAGCCTCTTTTCAAATGGGATAGAAACCTCTATTACAGTGTGTTTGTCTATGTTTCCTTCATGGTTAGACAGATATAATGGTTTGTCAACATATTGAGCCATGATCGGGCTTTCATTTTTAAAGGTAGTTCACCGCAAAATGAAAATACATGATTGCGCTGTATTTACCAATATTTACCAATATTTATCTCATTATCTTCTATATTTTCCTCAATATCCAAAGGTATATATTGGACTTTTGGACCCACAGTGCAATTATTTGGCTACAAAACACTTTTTATACTTTTTCTGGAGCTGTAAAAAGATGTCTCCATTAATTTCAATAATTTGGGAAAAGGCTGAGCTGGAACCGTGGGGTCTAACCAGTTGTGTGTTTGGTGTTTCGACCAGTTTCAACTGAACTGGGGGTGAGAAGGTAGATAGATTTTCATTTTGGGGTGAACGATACCTTTAAATATTGGATATCAGCCAGTCAGTTTCATCCACTACCAATATGATAGAGGTTCCTCCCTGACTACAGCCACATTATAACTGTAGTCTGTAAAACCTCAAATGAAATGTTATTTTCTTTGCTATTAAAAATATCGGTAACTAACTATAATCAGAAGCTATCAGCAACTTTAATACAATTTCGATATCGGCTTTCCAAAACCCATATCAGTCGAAACCTTTCTATGTCTGTCTATCCTCATCATAACATATTTCACAGGGTTAGTAAGGGTTACGGTAAAGACTAGTAGAGGGTGACTTGTGCACGCGTTTGTGTATTCCTGGTCAGCGTTTAGTATTACAGCTCTATTAATAGTCTCTTCCCGTTCTCCTGTACAGCACTGGGGCTGACACACACACACACACACACACACACACACACACACACAGATGCAGAGCTCTCTGACAGGCCTCAAATATCACTGAGACTGCCACTAAATCTCGACCACCACCAAGTCTGCTGCAGCCTCGGTCTAACGTGGTGTGTGTGGCAGAAGATAAGTAGTTATTTATCTGGTTGACGATACTAACCGGAGTCATCTTAACGGTCACGAGAGGCTCCAAAGCTCCCAAGGGAGACAGCTGGCATTTACGAGTCCTGAAGGTATGAGCAGTTATATTTGAGTTGCGTGGCATTTTGAGAGGGCTAGTTCAAGGTTTGCTAGTTATCCTGCATTGAGGTAGGGTAGACTGCAGGGGCTCTCAACCTCCCCTAATAGATGCACATTGTGGCCGTGGGCCCCCATTGGATAGGATTTTGTCCCTGCCACCTGATATGGGAGGATTTTTGTTGTGGATTTACTGCAGTATTGAATTGTGTACACTGTGCATGGGGAGACAACAGTGGGGATAGTTCTTATTCTCTAATCTAGCAAATTAAAGTGAAATTAAACTATTCTTCATTTTGCTGGGGACCTCCTGGAACCCCCTCAAGGACCCCTGGGTGACCCTAGTACCCCATTTTCAGATCCCAACTTGGTTAAAGAGAGCATTAGGTTTTTCATGAGAAACTGGTTCAAGACCTGCTCTTGTGGTTACTGTTGTGCCAGTGATGAAACATCTCTCCCTCTCTCTCTCTCTCTCTCTCTCTCTCTCTCTTCTCTCACCCTCTCTCTCTCGCTCTCTGTGTGGTAGATGAATACGTTTCAGTTATCCTAGAGGATCTTTTGTTTT
>OOFE01013594.1:0-12633 GCA_900323365.1 Monocentris japonica
TTATTATTATTTTTTTTTATTTTCTAATAATTTATTTTTTCTTTGAAACTGGACTCCAATGCTATCTCTAAGTGAACCACATATTTCACAATATGGCCAGGCTTTCAAGCAGATTCTCCTTGCATACTAAGTCCCTAGGAGGATAAAACTGAGGGTGTGTATAGATTTTCTAAAACTCAATGCTGTTAATAAGCAAGAGTTGTACCCTTTGCCAAAGGTTGCTGACTGTGTAGACCTTGTTGGCACTTCCAATTAATTTCAGCTTAAACCTGTTCAAGCGATATTTGTGTATGTATGGCTTGAATGTTGACTTTCAGGCGCATAACTAGACATAAAGCTAAGCAGAATGATGTGATCACTTGGGACACCAGGTTTTTGTAGTGGAAGTGTTTGGTAGAAACAGAAAAAACAATCTTGTCTGACATTAGAGAGATGCTGCTGGTGAGAGCACATGCTATTCCCCGTACCAACACTTACAGTTGTTAGTTTTATTCCTGTATAACCTGCTAGTTTTAGTTTTCACTGTCCATGTACCTACCACCAAAGATGCATATGCATTGTGATTCTGAAGACGGATGACTGATAATCACTTCAACTGCTTGATTTAGCTTTTGTAACTTTGCAACAGCCTGAGCATGGAGCAGAGGGGCAAGAGGAGGGGCTGAGAGAGGTTATGCTTTCTTGCAGGTTTCAAAATAAGAGATCTCAGTTTTCAGAATCACAAAACTGATGTCAAGCATATCCATCTTTGGTGTTACAAGTGAATATATACTGAACTGTAGATACATCAGTGTTTTGTTTTAAATTTTAAGTTTTGTTTATTTCTTAAATTTCTTAAATTCTTACTGTTATCACTGATCACAATAAAACCAATTCATGCTGATAGATTAATATTTATTTATTAAAATATAAAAAACATAAAGATTTTTTTATTTGAATCAACAACAGCTTTCTCCTCAGACAACAACATCAACTGCACAAACACTGGGGTATCTTTTCTGTGGCGTAGTTGGGGGAGGTACACAACGGAACACACGTACGTGCGCTCACACACATGCACACGTGCACACACACACGTGCACGCACACGCAAGCGCACGCACGCACACAGTTAGTTCTCATCAGTGGTCCTGTGTATGTAGAGAAGGAGAATCCGTGGTTACAAAAGATTTACAGCGATTCCAATAGATGTACACCTGCAAAAACAGGCAACTTGGGTTAAAAGAAGCAGTCATTCAGCACTGGCAATAATGGCGATGGCAATGATGAACAAAATGATTCCACAGACAAGTCCGATGATGTTGAGGGTCTTGGCTGCCCTTGAGGCATCCTTGGCTGTAGTTGTTTCACCAAGAGCATTAGCATTTTGTGCCTTTAAAAAAAGAAATGGTCTTCATCAGTTCTCATTAAAGTACCATTACATTTTCTAGATAATATTCTCTAATATTGCATAAGTGAAGAAATTTAATGAAATCAAATTTAATCCAATATAATTAAAATCTAATCTATCATCAAGGGACAGGATTAACTTTTCTAACTTTTACAACTCAGTGACTCAAGTTCACTGGAAGGCTAACATTTATGAACAAGAGAATGCATCCATATTTGTGTAAGATCAACCTGGTAACGTTCACTATGCCCACAAAGTCAGTCTCACATTCATTGTCAGTGGAGCAGCCCTAGGATTTTTTACTTTGTGTCATGATCTAGAGAGTCTCTTTTGCATCAAGCTTTGGAAGCTGATTGTTCCTGCAAATCTAGACTGTCAACAATCACAGCAATTACATGGCAATTCTGTTTTATAGTGGATTTTACTTTTAAGTGAAATAACTTTGAAATGAACTAAAAAAGTATTTGAAAGCGCTGAAAATGATTTTAATGATTGTTGATTTTAGAGGGTCACTTATAATCCAGGAGCAGGTAGCAGCAAGTGAAAATCAAAAAATAATCTAGTTTCAGTAATAACAACCTACCTTGCAGGAGCAGACTATAGCAGCAATCCCTAGAGGCAGACAGCAGCAAAGAGTGTTGAAGATGGACCATCCTAGGTAGGATTGGACAGCAACACGGGACTGGCCTCCTTCCATAATGGCTCTTTGTTGAGTTGAAATGGACAATATGCTGAAGATTGTAGGACTATGTCTGGACCCAATAAGTGGAGGGGCTTGGGGAGTTACCACATTTTATTCTTTGTGGGTGTGGTTTAAGGTAAAGCAAGGGGGTGTGAAACATATGTGGACACCTAGCAGTGAAGAAAGGCACTATCTGTAAGTGATTGAAAACAGTGCCTTTTTGTGCATCACATAACTTGGACTTGACTGGTTGGAGGAGCTACAGAGAGGGAGGGGAGACCAGAAAGAATCAGAGACCTCTCATATTTACAACTATAAAGGGAGTTTTTGTCTCAATTTGATTTGGTGCATCCTTTTGCATTCTATTTTACACTGAAGTCGTAATGCATTTGGTAAATTGTAAAGCATGAGAATGCAATTCAAATAGTTTTATTCAATAAATAAACTATATCGACAATGTGCATTTTGATTTGGGTTTCCAGTGCAATAGCTAATTGAGTTGCCTTCTTGTACCTCTTTATAGATGGTGGGTAGTTGGTTCATTTATTCAGCTGGCTTTGTCATCGAAAATGATGCCACTTATTTGCTCCTGGTAAACATACTGTATGTGAATATCATCACAATGCTGAAGGTCAATTATGTTTAGGTTTTGCTGTTGGCAGGAAATGCATTTGATTCTGGGAGGGTTCCTCCCACGTGTCATTTTCCACCTTATTGTAGCCAATAATTCACAAGTAACTACCGCTTTTGCAGTCCAGGTCTTTGCATTGACTTTTAAGACAGTGTTAATAATACTTGCCATCACGATATGGTTATGGTTTACAATACATTCTTGTTTATTTGCACTATATATTTCAAGCCAATCCTACCTTTTCAGGTCAAACTCTGAATCCAGGATGTCTTCTTAATCTGCACTGACTTCTGCCCATAAAGATGAAGGAGAAGAAGAGGAAGAGCAACCAGTAAATATCCTAAATGAACATGAGAAAACAGATATCACTTATTTATTTTGTGTGACAATCTTACAGTTTAAGAACATACTGTAACATATGTCTGTATGTAATGTGTATACATGTACTAGCTCATAATAATGATCACTGAAAGGACCTTGTCTGTATGTTGTCACTTCAATAATAATTCTCAAAACAGGAAGCATTCATATGAAATAGAAATGAATTACTCCTTTGATTATTAGCTTTGCAGTCCAGTGTTAGAGCAGTATTCATCTTCTGTAGAAAGCCACAGTGGGAAGATCTGAACCATGAGTGGATTTATTGTGCAGACAGATTAAGTCAAGAGCATTTAATCAATGACAGCATTGTGCTGTCCCATGAGGCCTGACACCTTGACATTCAGAGTGGTCTGGTCTTAGAAGACCCACTCTGTGTGAACCATCACACAAATAGCCCCATACATTCCATTCTATTTTAATCTGTATTATATCCAGAAATTTAACAGCCCTTATTGTTAAGTATTGGATCTCAATAGCTGCTTTATAACGTGATGACATGTACAGTAAAGTATTCCTACTCTGGTAATTATTCTGAACACTGCATGCAAGTTATTATCTATGAATGACAATTTTCTTTCTTTTCTTTCATTTCTTTCCTTCAGTATTTGGCTATTTTTTCTTGAATATTTTCTAGTTGGTGTTATGGCACTCATCATGCCAATCCTCATTGTCTAGCTGCTATTTAAAGACTTTAAGCGTGTGTCTACATGGAATGTGTGAAATGACACTACAAGAACTCTTAAATGAGGTCTGTGCACGAACATTCAAACTGACGGTGTAATTTTTATTACTATGGCAATAAGAATGCCTGGAATGCCAATAATCTCATTTCCTTTTATTGCCATATTTCCTACTGGCTCTCAAATAGAGCCTCTCTGTCTGTGTTGACCCTTGTGGGACAAGGTTAGCGATCCCATTCCGTGTTAAGACCTTCCAGTGGGGCCAGTTGTCACACCAGAAGTAACTCAGCACAATGGCTGCCCTTATCCAACAGCAGAATGCAACTGTTGGGCAATTTAATTGGGGAAACGTTGGATGCTGAGATGAAGTCTGTGCTATTTAACAAAATGTAGATGTAATTGAGCATGTATTTGATCGTCATGTATCAGATCATATCACTGTAGGAAATGCATTTCAAAGCCCTAAATTGTGGGTGTAGGGGTAATGTTTATGAGAGGTCTGGTGATTATGGTGGGTCAGTTCAATAGGCTTTAGACTCATTCATTGGCTTGTTTTATGGTGGAAATCCCATTTCATGTTCAGACAACTTTTATAGCACGGCATTCCTTAACAATGCATTCTGCTAATAATATTGCCTGAATAAAAAGTAACATAAGGGATTGTAGTTACAAAATGCACCGACCAGAGTACCAATTTCCCCAGTACTGTTCTCCCACCCAATAATTTGACAGACTTAATCATTGTCAGCCACACACCACCCTGCCAGTGAATCACATATTAACCATTTTCATAGAAGTTGTATGATGTAAATACATGTAGAACCAGCTCTGACTGATTCAGCTACATCTGAATACTGCTGAGAATGCCATAATGCGTTGTATGTCACCTAACTGCATTACACAGATTTAAACTCCAGCCCATTATAGGACTATGATTGCCAAACTATGATGATTCGCCGAACCAAAGCGGTTTGGGTTTGCAATGATCTGATGTCTTAAGAAATGCAGTGCTGGTATGTAAAAATATGATTTTGTGGTCAGAGTTCAGTGATAATATGGATATCTTCACAGTAAAACACAAATATACTGCATTTCATTGGAATAAAACTATTTTGCACAGGTGTCAGTGTTTCTTTATGTTTCTCTCTCACAATTTAGCCATAGGGAGGCAGTGTTGATCTGTTGCTGAGAGAAATCAAGGGGGAGGATGCTCACAGGTGTATGCACCAGTACACATCCTCCACCTACATAGGCCCTCTCATGAAGATGGTAACTGTTGAAAGAAACCCTCACAAGATATCAAGTTCACTGAGATTTAAAGGGGATTTATCTTTGATCTACGCAGCCCACTGGGTACTGAACCCAATATGACGCTGAGGAGGTATGGGGGCATAGAATTAGACACAGATAGAATGGGAACCCCTGGTGTACACTAGTAATCTACACTCCTGTCAGGTAAAGTGAAGAGATAATGATTGTTTCCATGTCAACATTATCAGGACCATGGCAGCCATATGAAATGCACCAGATGAGAAATGAACATTTTGAAGATATCCGTTCTATTTCTTCTAATTCAGTGGGCTGAGGCAAACCTGTGACCACCGGAAACAAAGGTGATGCATTCATCTGCTCTCGTAAAGATCGTAATTACGACAATAATAATAATAATAATAATAATAATAATAATAATAACAACAACAACAAAGTGCTTTACATTAAAAGGAAAAACTTCAAATAATTAAAAGGAGAGATAGGGAGATAAAAGTCATGTGCAATTATAAAAAAGAGAAAGAAATCAACTTAAAATTCAGCATTTTGAAACAAAGAGCTTTGCATTGAGAAGGTATATAGTCAACTGTTAAAAGTGTAAAGAGTGCTAATTAAAAGCTTGCTTGAACAGGTATGATTTAAGCAGTCGTTAAAGCAGCCTGCCTCTCTGATATCCCTTGGTAAGGTGTTCCACATTTAGGCGCATAGTTAAATAAAGCTGGGGTTATGAGCTAGGGGTTATAAGTTACCTTAAGGGCACGTGCAGGGACATATAACAACAAGGGATCTTTTAGGTCGGTCCTAAACCATTTAGTGCTTTATATTCAAGTAGAAGGACTTTAAAATCAATTCTGGAGGGTACAGGGAGTGTGGACTGCCAGTGCAGTGTGGCTAGTACTGGAGTGATGTGTTATCTCTTTTTTGTTCTTGTTAGCAGTCTAGCTGCAGAGTTCTGAATAAGTTGTAGCATCTCAATTGACTTTAAGAACATACAGCGATCCAACAAAATGGATCGAAAGACAGAATATTCTATGATACCCGATGTGACGTTTGGGAAGCGTGATGCCGAATTTCTCCTCTTCATTCTGGCACTGCAGTGAAAAGTAGCTTTGCGCCAAATGATTTCCAAAGTAAAGCAATCACCAACTACTGTTGCCTCACTGGTCCTTTAATTATTATTTTAATTATAACTAGGATTACTTGAATGCGCGACGAGTCACGCTGCACTTCCGCAGACGGTCTGCAGCAATACCCTTCTTTAATTTACAATTTACGTACTCGGAAGTGGGAGTTTATGAGGAGCACTTGAAGGCAGCAAGAAGTCACGTTACCATGGCTACTTGAAACACAGAGTTCTGGGCCAAAATTTCAAGAAAAAGTAAAGTTACATTAACCAACAAATAAAGCTCGCTTGTGGACAAAAGCAACACGATGGACCAGCTTGAAGACCTAGAGAGTTTTTTGAAGAATGTTGACAAAATAAGTGAGTAATGGCTAGAGATTTTGTTGCGAACTATTAAGTTTATCACTATGTGCTAGAATGAAGGGGGATAACGTTGCAAACAGGAAGACAAAGCTGAATTTTGAACTAACGTCAGTGATAGTTTTGGCATTGTTGGTATATAATGCATTAACACTAATAGCCTAGTGGTAGTCACGTAGTACTGCTAGCGAACATATATGGGGAATACTACTAAATTTTCGTAATCCAATCAATACTGTGAACATGGACATCTCTCATCCAAAGCCAGAAATCATAGAAGACTTAAATTAGTAACAGCTGGTAAACTCTAGAAAAAAAACATCTCTCTCTCGCTCAGGTGACCTGATGAAAGAACTAAATTCCTCAGACGCCGAGTGTCAGCAGAAAGCAGTGGAGAAGGCTGATAACTATATTGCTGCCTTGGAGGTGGATGAACCATGCAATACAAAAAATAACAAGACAAGGATCAACACAAACCGTCCACCACAGCCACCCCCTTTTTTATGGGTAAAGACATGCACACAAAGGATATAGCCCACACATTACACACACGCACGCGCGCGCGCGCACACACACAAACACACACCACCACAACCAAGCCCAACAAATACAACAATTACAGCATCATTACATCATGCTAATATGGTAACTTCTTGTTGTAAGGATTCTTTACAATACCTACAATACAACACCCTTCTTACTATGCACTGTAATAGATCTGTGCAAAAGATATTAATGGCAGGTAAATGTGTTTGTTATGGTATGTAACTTGAATGTGTATGTACATTTCTTATCTAGTCCCTTATCAGTCTTTCTAATCCCTCCATTCTTGTTTTTCAGAGTCCACAGAATTCTCCAAGTGTATGTCCAGGTGAGCAAAGTTAAAAATAGATCTCTCTTTGGCCATCCTTTACAATTAATTAAAAAGTGTTTAAGTAGACTTAAATATCCTGCTGTGCAGGGCAGGAAACAGTTTCTTTCATTCACAGGAGCAGTAACCAGTGAATGTCAAATGTGAAACTTTTTACTTTTCAATTAGTCTAGCTGATTTTTTTACTACTTACAAGACAAACCTATAGGCCAAAGGCAGGATGAGACAAAACAATGCAGCCTGCCTGAATAACCACACAGCACTAGAAGATGCAGTCAATTTCACTTGGGTTTTCAGCATCCCCTGTGAACGTCAACACCCTTAATTGACTATGAAGCATGTCAGGCGGATGATGTCATTCAGTCTTTGAGACCAATCCACCAGTATGACATGCACTGTGCTGCCTCTTCTGTTAAAGAGACAAACGAATGTTCTACTTTTTGACTATACCATTCCTCTGCTACTTCAGGCTGCTGTTCAGTACAAATAACATGTTGTGAGATTTGGCCATTAAATGTCTTTTCATAGGATTCCATTCAGCTTGAAACCCCCACCAAGGTGAACAGCATCAGTATTTTGTTTGGGTGCTTTGCTAAATACCCTGATGCTCTGTTTAAGAAAGACAGCCTCCTGGTTCTATTGGAAGAGACCAAATAATATTAGAGAGATTTATGGACAGGTCCAGATGACAGACCTATGAGATGAAAAAGTAACAAGCTGTAAAGATTTGAGCATTTGAATGCTCTGTTACATTTTGAAAGTACTTTGAAGTTCAGTTGTTGCCAGAAGTTGCTCTGCTGTTCGGAGTGCCAATTTTAGAGTGCAAACCAAGAAGCTGTCGTCTATATGCACATTGTCCATTGGATTAGCTTCTTTGCCTGGTCAATCAAGGCTACGCTCCAGCTGTTTTTATTTCCAAATAATTTTTCAAAAACAGGCGCCCCTGTGACAGGAATCAACTTAGTTCTTATTTAAATGTGAATTAAAGTAAAACCATTAATGTTGAATACACAAAAGGGGAGTAGAGAATAATTTTGTGCTTGAGCCAGAGGAAACTGAAATGGTTTCAAATTACTTTTAACACCACGGTCATTGCACACTGATCTCTGATACTGTGCTGACTCTACCTTCAACTGACATTTGACACTATACTGACTCTACCTTCCACTGACTAAAAGCAGTGTCTGTCTTTGGGAGAACATTTTATCCTTTTAGCATAAGCAATCACCAACCGTTACTGCCTCGTGGGGATCTCTGTCAGCAACATTGACTTGAAAACTTTCACCTTCACTTTCAAAACCTAGTTTAAAAATGACACTTCTAACACATAAATTATTGCAATCTAGACCCCGATAATATATATTTTTTCTACAACTAGGATCATAATTTGGAGTGATTTTGACAGATTTCAATTATTGAGGGAAAGTCTGTCCCTGAGCTCATATGGAGGAACAAAAAGTTAACAAGTGAAATATTGCCATAATTGTATAGAAAATATGTTTTTGGCTTATATCTTTACATTTTTCTCCTTCTCTGTTCTAGCAATTGCATTTATGTTTTCTTTTTCTTCTTGATTAGAGAATTTCATGAAGACTATGGAGAGGGATGCTGAAGACAGGAGAAAAAGCAGGAGAGCAAAAGAGGAAAAGGCAATTGGTGTGTGAACTTCTGTTCCTCAAAGATACTGTTCCTCAAAGTCATCACATTCAGCAGTACTTGCTGCACTCTAGTGACAGCAGTATGCACTGTTGTTCCTTTATGTATTGCTGCAGCACTCAAAGATAAGGGAAATGAAGCTTATACCCAAGAAGACTATGAAAGTGCTGTGAAGTATTACACTGATGGATTGGCTGAACTACGGGACATGCAGCCATTGTATACCAACCGAGCGCAAGTAAATATTTTCAGTGTATAGCTTTATCTTTTAAATGCTGGCTTTACAATGAAGACATGGAATATGGGAGACAGAGGGAGGATGTGTAGGTTTGAAAAGGGATTTAAACCAGACCAAGGCCACAGAGTGTTAAAGTGAGTAAGAGAGTGACTCCAGAGGTGGAGTAAAGTTGACCCTAAGGTTGACACCAACCTCTAAGGTACATGGCAAAAATGCTAAGGCAATGGTCTGCTCCTCAGAGGAACAGAAATAAACCTGGTCTTGTGAGCTTTTCAAAGGCAACTACAGCCTCATAAAGGCACCTGGCTTCCACAGGGGCCTTTGTGCAGCCTGATTAGTTGTTGGCCATAGATTAATTAATTTCTAAATAATAATGATCAGATGTAATTGCAGTAATTTTAGATTTATTAGATTTCCTTCCAAGGACACAATTTCTGGAAAGCCTGCACTACACTATACTATGGCCACAACAATCGCATACTTCTGTTCTAGTTACACCTACTTTACTTTCTGAGGTCACATTTATTTGATGTTTTTGCTACCTAGTTACCATCTGTCCACCATTAAACTCTACCTTCATAGGCCTATATCAAGCTGGGGAAGTACAAGGAGGCTATCAGCGACTGCGAATGGGCTCTGAAGGTAAGGCCTGACTGGGAACTGGGGGTCAGTCAGTTGCTACCTCATTCGTCATGGTGTCATCTCAGGCGCCATTCTTTTTGATCCTGGGAGCTCAGAGGACCATAGCCTTAGTAGGAAAATGGGTTGGATGTCTTAACACTAGGTTATGTTCTGTCCTGCATAGCACTCAGACAGGAACAGTAATAGGTGCAGGGTGCAGTTCATGAACAGTGCAGCACTCTGAAGAGAACATTCTGTTTGAAAAAGTGTACAATAAATGAATAGTGGTTGTGAGTTCATCCTAATTTGGTAGTTGCTTTCTAGATATGTGTTTTCTCCTGGCTACTCAAGCCAAGTTCTAGTTGAACATGTCTCGCCCTAGTTCTGGATGATAAATATGCTCTATAAAGCAACTGTTGTTTGTTTCATTTCATTTTGTGTAATCACATCTCAACAACACATACTATGTAAACTAGTGAAGTGGAGTGTATCCCTGAAGGTCAGAATGAGTATTTTCGATGTCACTGTACCAGTGTTTAACAATGCAGAAACATTGTTACAGCCACCATCATGTAGATGTGCTGCCGTTGAAGTGTGTTAACCCATACACCCCCTTGCTTATTCTCTGTCAGTGCAATGACAGGTGCATAAAGGCTTATCTACACATGGGCAAAGCATATCTGGCACTGAAGAACTATAACGAGGTGAGCATAATTACACCTGACTATCTAATCATGCCTCTTCGATTCTTTTACATGTTGGTTTTGTAGACATGTAGCTAAAGCTCAACATCTTATCTAAATATAGCAGAAACATGCAGCTGAATTAAGGCTAATTTCTGACATTTCTGCATTTCTGACCTGCAATGCAAGAGTTGGTCAGGTTTTTTTTTTTTTTTTTTTACAAATTTTTAGGATCAGTAAGGTTGCATATCATATCTATTATTGATCCTTAGTAATGCGATCCTACAGCAAGCATCTTTAAAATCTGCAGTGTAGCTATTCCAATCCACTCATTGGAAAATACGCTTATTCAAACATATTGCTATCTGGTAAACAGTCTCTTTGATACAAATATTGCAAAGTGCACAATTTATTTTCCATACTGGTTTGTGATTTGTTGCTGACACTCTTTTGTGCTGAGATTGTATTTTGGTGAGGCCAGAATTGTATTGATTTTCATGGTTCTGGAAGATATCAGTGAAGCACATTAACCTATCATTAACAGAGTGATGTACCAAAATACTTTTCTTTTTCAGTCCAGACACTGCTATAAAAAGATAGTGGAAATTGAACCCGGGAGGCAGAAGATGGTCAAAGGTAAAGAAAAATAACACAAATCATTTGTTCAGAGGTTGGGTAAGGAAAGTTCATATTTATTTCATTATTATTGTTTTTATGTCATTTGTAGGCATTATCCTCATTAGAGCTATATATTTCACACCATCCCAAATGTGTGAAATGATACCATCTCCACCATCTCAAATGTGTGAAATGATACCATCTCTACCATCTCAAATGTTTTTGGAATATATTCATGCTTTTTGAAAATGTATTATGTAGTTAAAAAGTATTATCGTTTTCATCATTATTCCATGAATTCATTCAAACATTGTTGAGAATGCTACTAACACATATCTACCATATTGCTGGTTGGACTGAACCTCATCCAAAGTACAGAGGAAAGGTTCTCCATGGCCCTGATTCTTGTTCCTTCTCTACCCACAATGCTGTCTTTATTCAGCTCGGCAGGGTAAGGTGGTTCCCATTGCCTTCCCCCTCTGAGCAGCCCATTTAGTTGCAGTGCTACCATGACAACGTAAACATTCTTTCTCTTCTCAGTGTGATTGTGTTCAGTATTGGAAAGCATATTTTCTGTTTATAAGGAATAGTGCCTTTGCAAGTGATTCACCAAGCTTTTTAATGTTACACATTTGAATTTAAATGCATATTGGTTCAGTATTTTAGTAGCTGAGAGACATTAATGCAAGCTGCAAGAAACATTAGAGAACGATCATAATCTATCTGGTTCAGACAAGCACCTAAATGCTCTCCCTTTGTTTACATCTATCTTCTGTACACAGCTTTGCAGTCACTTTTTAAAAGCCTAAATTTGTTGTATGTAATATAGCATTATATTTCTAATACATTGGTAACAGTGCCTCCACAGTGTCCTCCTCTCTGAAGATGGGTTGGGGGAAGGGGGGTCATCTAGGCATGGCTGTTGCACTACTGGCTCTTTGATTGCTCTACTCTGTGGGAGGACCACTACACTTTTATGCTCAGCTGCTCTGGAATCATTTTTCTCTCAGATCAGGTTATGTTTTCTCTTTCCCCTTCATTCATCTCCTTTCGTTTCCTCCTTGCAGAATACCTGACTCAGGTGGATTTGGAAGAGGAGAGAGAGAACCAGGAGATGTCTGCGAGAGAAGAGTTTGACAAGGGAGAGGAGAAGGCCACTACAGTGCCCCAGCTACTGGAAAAGCTGTCAAGACCCAACCAGACCCCCCTCTACTACTGTGGAGGGTTGGAGCTTCTGTCACAAGCCATTACTGACTGTGAGTGCTCTATCAGAATCAGAATCAGAATCAGAATGGGGTTTATTGCCAAGTAAGTTTACACATACAAGGAATTTGCCTTGATCTGATGGTGCAACATTTAACAGAAGAAAAACAAGTCAAAAATATAAATCTAAAAAAACAAATTCACATAATAAATTATGATTGACGAGGT
>OOFE01013594.1:12653-47737 GCA_900323365.1 Monocentris japonica
GAATTTGCCTTGATCTGATGGTGCAACATTTAACAGAAGAAAAACAAGTCAAAAATATAAATCTAAAAAAAAAAACAAACAAAAAAAAAAAAAAAAAACAAATTCACATAATAAATTATAAAAAGAAGACAAAACATATAACAGACAAGAGATGTGTGCAATAGGGGTGGGACACACCCCTCTTGCGCTCTCTCTTCTAACCTCTCTGAGCCCCCTTTCCTCAATAAGTTGCTTCACTAGTTCACCCATCTCCAGGTCCTGTGGCCAAAATCATTGCAATTGACACTCCTTCAGGCCAGGAAGGTAAGGAAAAGAGAGGGGAGACCTTTGGGGTAGGCAGGTAGAGGTCATATTCATGATTCAACTGTAGTAGTCTAGACAAGCTCTCTTGTATTACCTCAGTGCTGGTGACGGACTTCCTAGGACATGGTATCAGATGAAGCATGGCCCGGGAAAGCCTAATGTTTGTTGTGGGTACTATAATAATCAGAGGCAGGTGGAAAAGAGGGCCACTCTACCTGAATATAATGTGTGGTTTGAGCCTGTTTTCCATTTTCCGTTTAAAGGCACACTTGTACAGAGGGTAGACAATATCAGGCTAAAGCAGAGTAGCTAAAACGGTGTCAAACTTGCTGTTTCATATTGGTCTTCATCAGGCCATAGTGAGAATGAAACATGCAGGTGTAGTAAATAGACTGTGTACTTCTGTTTTGAACCCACAGAGTCCCTGTACATTGAATAGGTATCAAAATTAAATGAATAAATCAATAAATAAATAAAGAAATAAAGAAAAACAAAAACGCCAGGTTTGCAGTGGTTCTAGAAATGTCTGTAGTGTATTTCTTTGTCTAGGCCTGGGAAACTCATAGCATTGAATTTAAACATTCAGAATGTTTCTGTCTCTAAAAGTTTAGTTATCACCCCGCCAGCAGCAAGGTTGATTTGTTCAGTGCCTTCTGCTTCGAGGAGTGAGTCATTATTGGAATGAGCTCCATTGAAGTGTCTTGCCATGGGATAATCTGTGTTTGTTATGATGGCATATTTATGTTCATTGATGTGGTCTTCCTAGGACAGGAAAAATGGTGCATTTATGTGTTGAGCTTGTGTACTGTAATGTGTCGAAAAGATGGTGTGCTTTGCTTTACTATGTGGTACTTTAGTGCTGTGTAATAGGTCTGCTGCACATTGTATGTGAGCTTTATGAAGTGCTTTGGAAATAGATGAGGTTTGTAGGAGCGTTAAGTGAATCTTTTGGTCATGATGTCTGATTACACTGAGAATTCATGGTCCTGGTTCTTCTGAGGCACTGAAACTGTTGATATGGAATGTTGTTCTTCAGATGGGGAGGATCGACGCTGTGGTAGATAGATAGTGTTGTGATCAGTGTTATTTCTGTAGATGGTTGTATGTATGCATTGATCATCTCCCTTATAGATGGTCAAGTCTAGAAGTTGATCTTTTCTTTACAGTAGTCCAGGCTCAAGGAAAAGAAAAATGTTGAAAATGGAGAACCCATCGGGTGAGGTCAACAGTGAAAGTAGTGGGAGGGCCTGCCTCCTAAAAAGGGCTCCTGGTGCTGAGGCCTTCCATGTCAACAATGTTGGTGTACAGTGATTCACAAGTGACCATGACATGAAACACAGAAGTCTTAAAATCTTCTATTTTGTTTAGAACATGTTTTTTTGTCTTGGTTCCGTCATTGGCTGCGATAATAGGCCTGCCGGGGGGTTGTCTTTGGGCTGCAAAAAAGTAGTGTAGTACAGGACAGAAAGACAATCCTTTGGACAAAACAGAAATTAATTGATTGATTTATTGACTGATTCATATATTCATTTTGATACCTTTTCGGTGTACATGGGCTCAAAACAGAAGTACACCACGTTTGCTACACACAGCTGTATGTTCATTCTCTCTATGCCCTGATGAAGGCCAATATGACTGAAACACGTTGGCAACTTTGACAGCCTTTTTTTTTTTTTTTTTTTACACTTTTTCCTATCCTTTGCACAAATGTGCCTTTAAAATGGAGAAGAGGCTCCAACCACACAATGCATTCAAGTGGCTCTCTTGTCCAGCTGCCTCTGATTATTATTTTTCCCATCAAAAAGCACCTTGTATATAAGCCTACTTTCTTTCACACACAAAGGGAGACCTGACGCTGTCCACCATTGATTTCTCTTCATGCTCCATTTGCTTGTCACAGTGACCAAATTTCCAATACGGTCTATAGAGTCACACTGATAAAGGAAAGTCCTCAGTACCGCCTGGAGAGCCAATAGGCAGAAGACAGGGAAATACAATAATAATTACTTATTTAAAGGGAGCCCTAACGGGGAGATGGTCTTTTCCTTCTAGCTAAGCTAATATGAATATATGCGACAGATGGTCAATGTAGATGGTGTTGAGAGTTGCCTTGTGCTACAGATATAGTGTAGGTCCTAATCAAACCAAGTATGGTCATTTTTTCTTTGCTACATGTTACATATGTCTTTCATGCTGGTAAGGACCATAGCCTCCTTTTAAAAAATGAAAATGAAAATCTGGAAATATATCTTATGACTAAGACAGGATTTACATCATATGATAGCATAGGTAGCCGGAGTGAGCACTGATACACTGTTCTCAGCTCTTGCTATTTGGCAATTATTTTATGATACAATTTGCTTTCGGAGCCGCTGAGCATGCTGTTTCAGGCCAGCAAGATCAGCCATCCCTTGAGTCTATAATTGTTGATTCAATTTAATTTCTGGACTGCTGAATGGGCTGTTCAAGCCATTAGAGTCAGCCACACTGTTATGTTTGTTGTTGAAATCAATAGCGAGTTTAGAAATTATTGGGCATTGTTGAGAACCAAATGTAAGTCTAAGTGTAGGTACAGGACAGTGTAGGTGACTATTGTGTTTGGTGTTTAGCGGGTGTGGAGGGGGCTGCTTCTGGGATGCCAAACCTACAGTTGAGCCTTCTGGTGGTGTCATGGGCCTAATTTAATTAAACATTTGTGATGGGAGGTGACACTTGCTAACCCCAATGACATACCTGCAGTCACACACTCAACCCTGTAATATTTAGGCCCAGAACATAGTTAACATAAGGCATACGCTACCACAGGTTTGTGACATACGGAAGCTCTCTGCTAACAAAGTGCACACATGTCAACTGGCTTCCTTGAACCATGTATGAGGTTATAAACTGCTTATTCACAAGGGGGAAGAAAGGCCACTAGTCTACTACTGGAGCGACTGTAATCAGTTAACAGGCATTGGCAGCTAGGTGGACACTATGATTATAGTTGTTGGTATGTGTTTACACTGGAAACAACTACTTCTTCATTTGCAGGTGTTCATTTAGCAGTATTTGCAATTAGCGCCTCTTCCTGAAACGCATAACATTGCAACATGCATTAGCATTGCGTTACATAATTTGGTCTATACATTTTGCTATGCAAGAACATGAGTAATGCCCCTTTATGTTGTTGCATGCACTGCTTGAATTATCATTGTTTTGACATCTGAATTGGGCTTCTGTATGAATTTGTTAAAAACATTTTCAAGTTTATGTATTTAAATAGCTCTTCATCACAAACAAGCCTCAAAGGACTAACTAGGACAATCTGATTTATGACAGAAACAGTTTTCAATTTTAAATCAAATTATGGCAATTGTGATGTTTACAGAATATGATCAGTATTCATATCCTATGTACTGGTAAATGTAGGAGTTTAATGTATTGAATGTTTAAATATTTTGTAGGCGTACAATAAATTAATAAATAAGAACTTGGTTGAAAAAACATGTGTTAATGTTAATATGCAAACATATGTGATATTAAATAAATACATTTCTAACGAACATTTAGAACCAAATTGTATAAAAAAAACCTCAAAATACTGTAAAATGTATAAGCAGCATGGATAGACCTACCTGTGAAAAAGCTTCAAAGAGTATAGAAGTAACCTAATAGTTCCTCCTTTATTCAAGTCTGTTAATAACTAGCTTTCATGTGAAGTGCTTGCCTTTCTTCTTCATCCTCAGCTACTTGCACAAAAGAGAAGCCTCCATCTGTTTTTAATCTGTACTTCAGTGTGAGGGTGCAAAGAACCAATTTTTAAGCAATGTTCAAAACAACATCTAAATGTCTGGTTACATTCCAGAAATCTCTCTCACTGGCTCAAACAAGACACATGCATTTGAAACCATGTACATAGCCTTGGTGCAACAACATACATACATACATACAAATTAATACATACATAAATTAAGTTGCAATGAAATCGCAGGAAGAGTACATACTAATGACATTGGTGGTGTGTGTGTGTGTGTTTGTGTGTGTGTGTGTGTGTGCATTTGAGGCAGAGTGAGAGAAAAGAGAAAAGAGAGAATGCACAAGTAAATGAGTGAGAGTGTGAGAAAGGTTGGCATTTAGAAATGCTACTACTACTTTTTACTAATAATAATAATAAACTTTTTATATAGCTCTATTAGTCACAAAGTGCTTTACAAAGAAAAGACAGTGCCAGTAAAAACAACATAAAAGAAAAAAAATGACATGGGAGTTAACAGTTAAAAGCAAAATTGGAGAAGAAGGGTTTCACTTCGTGAATTAAAAACTCTTCTTTTCATCTTCAATGTTTTCATTTGAACTAAACCAAAAGCCAAATCTGACCGACTTATGTAAGAGGCTGGCTTCTCAAACCATGGATGAAAGCAGGAGGCAATAAGGTGAATGACTTTACAAGTCCCATTCAAACAAAAAATGTTCTGGGCAACTTTTCTATTTTCTTGCTAATGACCTTGCCCCAGCAGGAATTTGATCCCCTTTGTGGCTTGATGGCGAGAAAGCTCCTGGAAGATACAAACAGAATAATCAAATATAAAAATCGAGAAAAGCGTGCAAATGTTTGAAAAATACTGTTTGAATTGAAACAACCCCCATTTAAGAAAAACAACCCATATGGTGTTAATTAGGATACTGTTGTAAAACATGAATTAACATTCCAGTCTGCTAAACAGCAGGCAAGTAGAAGACTGGTTATTATTTCACAACTGACAAACCCCTTAAATCCCCATAACAACTAGGCCAACGTGTTTGAATGTTAGGACACTACTTTTTTTTATCTGAATGGCCCCAAGAGTACTAACTAGGAGCCGCTTCCTGATACTGGAGGTTGAATTTATAATAGCATGCAAAAAATGCTGCCAGTCCAGAGAGAAAGGTTGGCTGCACCCCTTGATGGTAACCATTCAGTGTTGTCCACTCAGATTCTCACCTAGATAGCTAGATAGATACTTTATTGACCCCCAGGGGGAAATTCTGGGGTTACAACAGCATAACAGTACCTACAAGAAACAGAATGTACAAAGTACAAAATACAAAGTACATAGAACCATAGAACCAGGATGTACAGCGGATGGATGGCATGTTTACATATATACATGTAGGGAAGAGCAGCTTGTGAATGAATGGATAGTACATATATACAGAGTTATAGAATGGTAATGGTTGAATGTGAAAGGGAATGAAAGTGCAGGGTGCTAGGTGATAAGTGGTGAGGTCCTCAGTTGAGCTGTCCTCAGTTGAGCTGTAGAGGGGGAGGGGAGGTGTTAAAAAGTCTAAACCATATCCAGATTTATATAATTATACAAAAAGCAAAACACACTTTGTTCAAGCAAATCACATTTCTGAAAATGTGGCTCTGTTTTTTTCTTACTATAATGCAGCAACTTATATAACTTAACCTGATGTATACCAGTTGAGGGGTCTCTGGTAGACTGAAGGTAATTTCACCACCGGCTGGTATGGCTGTCACCTGTAAGAAGTATAAAACATTGACTACAATTGCAAACAGCAAGCAATTTGACAAAAAAAAAGTCTTTGACAATACAATGAATATTTAGCACCTCATTTGAAGGAGCAAATCTGTTTTTGAAATGTGCTATGGTAGGTAGGTAGGTAGGTACTTTATTCATCCCGGGGGTAATTTCGTTGTTACAGCAGCCAGACATATAATAACACCAAAAAATAAAGTCACAATGGGAATGTGTACGTGTATATGTGTGTGTGGGGGGGGGGTTAGTCCAGGGATGAGTTGTAAAGTCTGATGGCAGTGGGCAAGAAGGACCTCCGATGTCTCTCCGTGGTACACCGAGGCATGATGAGTCTGTTGCTGAACGTGCTCCTCTGCCTGGCCAGTGTCGTGAAGTGGGCGAGAGAGAGATAGCTATGCATAGCTATGAATAGCTGGATGACATGAGCTGCAACTTCCCGTGGACAAAGCCATGACTTTATCATCGTATTGCTTCTTCTTGAAAAACTCTATAAGGAGTTTCCTGCACTCTTCAATAGCTTGCTAAATTGGTGCAGAGTTGAAAATATGCATCTTATACTCATCAGAAATGGTGGCCCCCTATAGTTTTGCCTTCCTGTGGTCTGCAATCACAAGTGCTTCCCTGACTTTCCCTGTCTGGAATGGACTTTTCTAAATCCAGTGACTTTCCAGAAATTCAATGACCTGTGGGAACCCTGTATGTAAAATATGGGCTCACACTAAACAAAATCTGTCATGGTGAAACATCATACCATATGTTTGTACACAGCAAAGCACTTGTCATTGCAGACATGCAAACATGCCAGGGAAATGTAAATTTCAGGAGCTTTGGTTACAAGATGATATTTACAAGGACTGAGTGTCACAAGTAGACGACAGACACTTAAATGTAAAGTTTGTGCCACAACTATAGATCCATCAAATATGGGAGAGGGAGCCCTTCACAGCCACAGTCTAGTGTGTTTCAAAGAGTGTGAAACACTAGACTGCACAAAGTCTAGAACCTCATCTGCTGCGACCCAAGTGCCCATCACATCATTGCTGCCCAGTACTGCTCTGTTTAACACCAGCAAAGACCCTGGAGTCAGAAGGCTTTTCTGTCTACCTTAAGCAGGGGTCTTGGACTCTGACATCTGCAGACTGATCCTTGAGGGTCGCAGTGCAGGTATTTGTTCCAGCATGTACACACCACCTGAAATAACTCACCTAAGGTAACTTGTTAGTGATATCAGGCGGTGTGGGTGGAAGGTTGGACTGTAGGACTTGAGGCTCTTGAGGACCAGAGTCTGAGATCCCTGATCTAAAGTGTCTTTGAAATGATGTTTTGCATGTCATGTTACGTTTATAGGTCATGGAAATTCAACTTTTTAGTCATGGAAAGTCATGGAAAAGTCAGGGAATTTTACATTTAACTTAGAGTGGGAACCCCGAAGTACCTTTGGATGAATAGGGTTCCTTTTTCAGGTCCTCTGTGGTAGGGGCTGGTGTGGTGTTAATAACATTGTACTGAGTTTGCAGGCAGCAAGTTCAGTAAGTGATACACCCTCCTATACTCTACTTTCTCTACTTTTGCCTCAACAATTTGAAAACTCTATACTGCTAAAATATCTTTTGGCTAGAGCTCTCTTAGACGGCAGAAAAGACATATTTCTGAGTTTTATGAAAAGGGCCTCATAGTACAAGTCATGAATGTTAACAGCGTCCTCAAAGGAGTATAATTTTTTATAATTACTTCTAAGTAAGTAGCTATAATGAAGTAGTTCTAACGTGCTTCAACCTGCCACTGCTCTTATGCAGGCCTAGTATAACTTGTCACTCATTGGTAGTGTGGAGGAGAAGGAGGGCTCAGTCCAATGGACCAGGACACGGCTTTGTGGGTGAGAGAGGTTTAAAAACGAACAAAAGGAAAAACACAAGCAGCCTCATCAGGTTGCTTGTTCTGGGGTCTTCTGCTCTCACCCCCCAAAAGGCAAACAACTTTATGAACAAGTTCACAAACAAACTCAGGCAAAACAAAATAGAAACTGCTCTGCTCACATCACAAAAAGGAAAAAGGACCTCATCTGCTGTCTTTCCAGAGCCTTAAATCACCTGTAGCCTGCTGTCTGTAGCCAATCAGGGATGGTCTCTGGAATGACAATAGCCTTGACACAGCCATGACACATCAATCACCCCTCATTTGGAGTTAGCAGAGGTAACTTCTCAGGAAATTCAAAACATCTTAAAGGGTCAGGCAGGCCCAATCTCATTCCATCCCCTAAGCCTTCACCCTATGTACTCTGCCTCTATTTGCGCGTTCATGTGGAGGGTTTGCCACATTGAGGGCCATCCCAAAGCAATTAGCGGGGAGTGGGAGTGGGCTATAAAACCTTCCAACAGCGAGTGTATATCGATGCTGGGAATGGAGAAGGTATGCTCCATGACAGTAGTACACCTTATTCCTTTGAACTGTCTGTCCTTTCCCGAAAAGACAAAAATTTCTCATCCAATCTCCAAACTTTTTCTTCATTTGGATGAATAAAAGTGTATTGTCAGAAGATATAATGCCTGTCTCACAGTGCCATTCAGTGGAAAAGGGCAAAAGTTACATAACTCAGAACTGAAAGGATCTCGGCAGTGCTGACATTACAGGCTTTCTCCCCTCAAAGTACTCCCTCTCTTCTCTGCTCTTCTCTACTGTTGGTCTACTCCAACTCATTATTAGAAGGAAGTAGACCATTCCTCACCCCCCTCTCTTTCGCAATATGTTTTATTTATTATATTATCTTATGTCCTTGACTGTGCACCAATGCGCAAGCTAGGCTAATCTAAAAGAGAGAGATGTGTTGTGCTTCAGTAAAACCTGGAGGCTGCCTGGTGATGATATATGGTTCTCTGTGTTCTTACACTATCTAGTGTTCTCTCTTAACAGGTACTGGCCAGACCCTGTTCAGACTGAACAATGGCTTCAGTATCATCAGCAGCAATGACACGGTGAGGAGGTAAGGAGACCAGAGGGAGAGGCAGCTGACAGCACTCAGTGGGGTTCTGATAGATGGACTCAGTGACAGGGACGCACAGAGACAAAGATGACCCAACCTAGAGAGAGATTATTCTTTCTCTCTCTCTCTCTCTCTCTCTCTCTCTCTCTCTCCTTGTCCTGATAAATGATGGAAAGGAAAACATTATCACAGTGGATATTGAGATGAGCCCTGGAATGACCAAAGGCCTTGTGTTTTGTCCCAGAAAGTATGGGAGTCTTGTACGACAAGACACAAATTACGACTCCCTCATGTCAGATTAGTAAGGGTATTATTAACTTTGCACATTCTCCCCTTGTTCTTCAGTGTTGTCACTGTCATTATTCAAGGTGGAACACAGTGTCCGGAAAGTTTATGCTGCAGTGAAATTGTGATTTGAGCTTGGTGAAAATAGCCACTAAGATGTGAGCCAGGCACACTAACTAAAATCTTTAAGAGGCATGTGGTGAGGAAGGCCAGTGTCATTCTCACCTGCCTTGGTCACCTTCTTCGTGGGCAGTTTGAGCTGAAGCCATCTGCACACTGTTTTAGAGGGCCTAATTTCAAGAGTAAAAGAACTGGGGACTTAGTTAGATTACTTAATTTGCACATGAGATGATTGGCCTTATCAACTCATGTTTGTCCATGTTGTATATATTGTGACAGTTGTTATGTGTTTTATGTGCTTTTTTTCTTTTTATTGTGTTTTGGTTCTTTGTTTCTATTGTGTGTCCAACCCACATTTTCCTTATGGGACAATAAACCTTTAATTGAATTTGTGCTATGTCCATTTGAAGAGCTCCAAACTAAGAGGCCAGAGTTTGTTTTCTCTACAGTTGCGTGTTGCAGAAAACGACAGACCCGTACACCCAGGAGCTGTCTGTGTCAGTTCTGAAATTGTGGAGGGTGATTTGCAGTGGAAATGGTTTGTAGACATTGGAGTTGCATTTTCTCTCTTTCTTCATCAATTTGCTCTCACTGAGTTGGCAGGAAAATACTTAACATCTTCAATTATGCCATTGTTTTGCTATTATACATCTTGTCACAGTGGTACCAAAGCCTCCTCTTTTATTAAGCCCTCACTTGTTTTTGAATTACGCAAGCTATGTGGGCTTCAACACATTAAAATTCACCAGCATCAACTCGTTGTGCCAACTGTGACAAATCGTTTACACAGCTATGCAAAATGCTTGTGTGATCATACCATATGAACAAAAATACATCTGACTCTGCAATAACAATCTGTGAATTGAGCTTAACTTTGCTATAATTGTGTTTGAAAACTAGTTTGTGCCTACAGTAAGCAGATTATCATTCCTTGGGAACAGAACATCTATTCCCACATGGTACCCGGTGTCCAGTGAGCTTGTTCTTAGCACATTTTTTTGCTTTTAGATGAAAACCAGAAGATGCTGATGACATGCCCAGCCTCCAGCCAGTGTATTGTTGATTTATTAACATCAGATCACATTGCTGTGCGGAGAGAATGCCTGGCATTGCTGGATTCATACTCACAGATGCCACATGGCAGAGGTTTGGCCATTGACAACTTGAATTTGCACATGTAAGAAATTGCTCCATGTTGTCATCACATTGCAACTGATGAGCGCAATAGCTCAGCTTGATTAAAAATGCATTTCTGCTGTTCCCAACCCAGGCACATGGTGGGTAGGGAAATTAAAAAGTGAAATATAGACGACATGGAAGTTAGGCTTATGTTCTCAATAGGCAAATCATTAATAACACATATTCTATTCCACCCCCTCCACACTTGAGTAGAGCTTGCATTGAAGTCATTTTTGTATTCATTACCGTGCTAAGTCTGAACTTATGCTTTAGCTTGCTGTCGTAGAGTCGTACAGTTTTCAGTCTTCACTTTTTGATATTCATGTATTTGATATATTTATTGTATTTATTTAAAAATATGATTACAAGTCGCTCTCCTTATTTCTCTTTTTCTTTCCATTTCTCTTTCTTTCTCCCTCTCTGTACTTTTAATCTGGGTCTGAAGGTTGGTGAAGAACCTCATGGTGTGCATCTCAAAGCCAAAGCAGCAGCAGGAGAACGCAGCAGTGATTATTCTGGAGAACTTTGCGTCAGAAAACAAGTATTACAGTTACACTGTTCAGTCATAACACAAAAGAGTTTTTTTCCTCAAACCCATTATGAATGTTTTTTTTCCTTGATGAGAAAATACATATAATTTTCAGATACTCTGCGAAACTCAGACCATGACCCACTGGACAGTTATTATCCTCCCATACATCATATCCATATATATTAAAAACACTTTAAAATCCAAACACATCAGGAGAGGGCCTCTGAGGAATGCAGAGTGTGACATCCTTAATAAATCAACATGTGCTATCCCAGTGTTAATCTCACTTGAAAGCAAAAGGCTGTTGCGTTTCTCAACCTGTTTCCCTCTCTGGCACTTCATGAAAATAGAGCAAAAGGACAAGGCAGGCTCTCAAACACAGCAGGAAATAAGTTGAGCTGTCAAGCAGTGAAATAGGGAGATACATTTTTTTCACTTGTATAGCTCTAGGAGAATTACTTCAGTAGAACGTATTGTATGTCCTAGGGAGGCTCTCTCTTCATGCTAACAATTCAGCAAATTTTAATGTTCATCTACCCTCTAGCGCCAAACAGATATGTTAGTGCTATCGACCAGTGTTGGCTTTTCATGGACACATTGGTATTGATATACAAAAGGTCCATCTTTTTATATAGAATATTCCTGTACAAGTCAAACTCTACAACAACATACAGTATTGTGCAAAAGTGCATTAGTGTTTTACATGACTTCTGTTTATCGTAAATGTTTTGATATTTAGAAACTTTTTATTTCATAATTTTTTAAATATGGGCATTGTGAAGCCCTTTAATACTGTAACCGTGATTAAGGGCTGTACAAATAATCTTGACTTGACTTGACCTGGTTGGTCAAATAGCTTTGATTGTCACACTTTGTCAACATTACTATTTGAGAACCAGATGTGAGGGATACTTTCTATGGAACCATCCATTTTTTACTTAATCACTAACAAGTCTTATATTATAGTATAGTATATAGTATAGTATATTAGATATTGCTTGTTTTCCTCTCCAATCATAGACTGATAGACTTGTTGGTGATCAGGCAAAAAATGGATGGTCCCATAGAAAGTACCCCTCTCACCTAGATCTCAAATAGTAGCCTTGATAAAGCATGACAGTCAATGCTATTTGACCATGAAAGTGTATTGCTATGTAACATAAATCATCCTTAATGACTCTCAGACAGACTACTATGACTCAGTCTGTTTGGGGAGGAAAGATACCACATGGTGTTTTAGTAGTCCTCAGTCAACCAAGCCTTGTTATTCACTGTAAGCAAAAGCTCACATGATGTTGATAGAAAGTATATGTGATACTTTTGTATAATGGAATATTTAAGACATTCAAGCATTATGTGATATGATCTGATATCTCTTACATGTAGAGTGTTGTCATCAATGATTTAATATTTTCTTACAGATTTTGCATGCAGCTAAGGGACGTGTTGACAGAATCTGTCAGTGTCCCTTTTGCAAAAATACTGGTAAGATATTTAGATAGATAGTTGTATCATGGTCAAACGTCTTTACTAGACTTACAACCTTTTGAGGATGTTGATGTTCTTATATGTTTGTGCCGGTGTACATCTGTGTCTGTTTACTCCATTTTCCAGAGAAATATCAGCAGGTCCAATCAGCAGGTCCTTCCATCTCTAATATCAGCTATTGGCTGTTTGGCTAGAGATGATGTCATCCGTTACAATATGGCTCAATGTCCAGAATGCTGGGAGGCCTTTTTGGTCGCCATGGTAAATATGATTACAGACTTGTTGTCCTCTTGTCATGAAGAACACAGATTAAATGTCAGAAAATGAAACCAACCATCCAGTAGACATGGTTCTGCCTTTGAAATTATGACATTGTTTTGCTGGTGCATATGTTCATTTTATGCATTTTTATTCAAGGTAAACTTTGTTGGTTGTCATTGCAGAAGCAGTGCAGTGCATGGGAATGCAAAGAGATCCTTTATCCTCTGCTTGGCCTGATCATCAACCTGTCCACCATCACTGCTCCAGCAATCCAGGTAAACAGGTGTTGATGTGTGATGCTGAAGTTACTTTGCCTAAATTACCACAATTAAACAATTATATTCTGGCTTGGTGTTTCATGAGTCAAACCTGCCTGTTGCAAAGACAAATTTCTGTCTCATCTATAATTCTTGCAATCTTAGGCACCCCATTAGTTCCATGATAGGCATGGTTGACCTTAACTGTGATTTCATCCTTGAGGAGTCTTTGACATTTTGGAAGAGTTCAAATGCTCATCTGTAAAAGGATCGACTCCACACCACTGGGGCGGCAGGTTGGCCTAGCCGTTAGAGAGACAGACCCATCACCGGAGGGTCACTGGCGTGATCCCCAGCACCACCAGGAGGGTGCATTCCAGCTGTGAGCTGGTGATTGAAAAATGACTGCTGCCACAGCTACTGTGCCCACCAACACTGCCAAAGTGCCCTTGAGCAAGGCACTCAACCCCCAACTGCTCCGGGCACACTGTCCTCTGACCTGAAAAAGTGCATGTGTGTGGGGTGATGTGTGTATATCTAGTCAGGGGTGTGCAAAGAAACAAATTTACTGTATGTGTAAGTGCCAAATATAGTTGATTTCATCAACCATTTCTTCTTCTAAAAGTGGGTGGACAAGGAAAATAGAGGGGGCATTTGTGTGAACATTGATGTGTGATTTCACTTTTGTTTATTCGATATGTATGTGAAAAATGGTTTAGCCCCTTCACTATTTTGGTTTTGTAGGAGCATGCTGTTTCCCTCTGTGGTTGGTGTCTGGGCCTGCTGAGTGATAGTGACGGAGGAATCATAACTGTGAGTGAAGGAACTCCCTGTAGCAGAGTATAGTGACCAGGAGGGGTACAAAGTAAAAGGACTACAAACACATCAAATAGTTACTTTATCATATCATAGCTCCCACCGAGATTTACAGGAGCACAGTGTTAGACCAAGAAAGTGTGCAACATGCTATTACATAGTGATTTTTAGAGTTGTTGAAATGCTTGCTGAAAACTTTCTAGTTTGTTTTTTAAACTTGCCTTCAGCCTACAAAGCAAAAACAATTCTTTTAGGTAACAAGAAGAAAATAAAAGACATTAGTCTTGAGTAATAGGCCTTTCCATGGGCTTGTAAACTCACTGGCAATGTGCCCCAAAAGGTAGTAACGGCTATAGCTGTAAAATCTCACACAGCAACCCACATTGTTCTGAGGATCCTGCCTGGGTGTGTCATCATAGTTGATTAAAATTCCAGCTCCAGGTGCTGTTGTCTGTGCTAATGACTGTTATAGCAGTTTTATACTGTCTATACGATGCCCTCAGAGTCCTCCACGTCCTCCCATCCATCTCCTGACTCGCACTCTCTCATTCCTTTGCTGGCACTTTCTCTTCCCTGTCACGTGCTGTCAATGTCCTTTTTTATTTCCTTAATTTCCATCTGTTCTGTTTTGTTCTGGTCTAAATGTATAGAAAATGTATTTGATAATTTCCAGGTCTTAAATATTGTGGTTGGTTTCTTTGGAAAATATGTTCCAATTCACATATGAATACACATTTTTTATAGTGGAAGACACACTGTAATTTTATATATTTTGTTTTACTCATTGCTGTGTCAAAGTTTTTGAAAAAAGGTAGCATTAAAAGTAATGATTTAACACGGAACTATAGATAGAAAATGTAAACTTGACAAATGTGTGCTTTCTTAGCTGGCACGAAAAAAGGAAAAAAAACAGCAGGTAGCAAATCTTAAAAATACTTTAGTGTTTTATAAATCATCATCCACCAAATCCTGACAACAAGGGAAAACAAACACCCCTTGGTAGCCTCTTCCTAACTCTTTTCCTCTGCTTTTTCCACCTAACTTTTTTATTATCTCTCCTTGAAATGCTCACTATAATTTTATGTTCACTCTAACATAACATTTTTTCACTCCACATTCTCTCCATCCCTTAAAATTCTATCTTTCTACTCTATCTCTGCTAACAAACTCCATAACCTCTCCTGACATAGCCGTTTTTTCTCTCCCTATTCTAAATCACTTCCCTACCACAATCTCTCACTGTCTGTTTTTCTTTCCCTGTTTTCTTTCTCTTCTAACACACTCTCTTCCATAGCAGCTCTTGAGTCTCTGCTATTCTCCTTCTCTCTTTCACTATTGTGTCTTTTCACTCTACGTTTCTCCCCATACCTTTTGTCTATTCTCTATTCTCTCCTAAAGCCAGCATTCTTCTCTGTCCTCCAGAGAGCCACAGGCGTGCTGAGCACTGTCCTCCCTCAGTCCCCTGCTGCCGTTCAACATGTCATCCAGGGAGGCGTGGTTAGGACCATGCGTCGGCTGCTGAAGGTAGATAGAAATGCCCAGCCTCATATTTTACTGTTAGCACAGTAATATATCTCCACTCTGACTTTTCATCGTATTTTATTAAAAGAAATTATGAAAATGCATGTGTCTCTCCATGGAAATAATCGTCAGAGTATGCTCACCTGCAAGTGTAATACTGCATGTAATCATGTAACCTAAGGTCTTGTAGTATAACTATCACTACCACACAACCTGATGGAAGCATCACTAAAACATGAGGGAAGTACTGGTGGCTTGGTTGGCTAAGGGAGCTAGGGATTATTTTTTTCCCAATAATCCCCATTTTCAATCCTAGGATTAAATCCCTTTTCTCCTGAAGCAAAATCTGAATCTGAAGCAAAGCAATACATGCTATATTTCAACCCATGCATGTGCATTAACAGACAGTTAAATGGTGCAGCCAGTAATAAACACAAACTAAAAATGGTTAAGATGTAGCTATATCCCCATTGACTGTATGACTCTCCTAAACTGCTCACCACGGAAATACTCAAAAGGACACAGCAGCGACTGCATCAGGCAATCTGGAGCCTATCTATCAAACCTGACCTTCTAGGCTAGCCTACTTTACCGTTATTGAACCATTACTCACCTACGATAATATTTGATAATTCAGTATGTTAAAAGTCACACACAAAAATGAATTATTACAGATCACCAAGACCACACTTGATCTAGGCCACCCACTCCAATACTCTGGGAGTCTAGGCTATAGATAGGACCGACAGAAATTACATGCTTGCAGTTAAAGACGACAGCTGAGACACATAGTGTTTCAGCACCATAGCACTAACCAATTCTATGGTCGAAGTTTGCTTTATCCAACCAGAAAAATATCTTATCCAAATGATTTTGGTCAACCTAATGTTTATCTTGGCCAATTTGTCACTTGTATTTGGCAAATTCAGACAATAAAGACAAACTGCTCTTCTTCATAGATCTTTTATTTGTTTTATAGAGTAGGCCTGTAATGGTAGGCCTAATAAAAAGAAAGATAAGAAGATCTGTGGGCACATGATATTGTGCAAAGTAGGCTCCACAAATGGAAGGCTGAGAATTTTTGGAACAAATGCACAGCTAATGTCAAGGTAGGCTAATGGGGTTGATAGATAGAAAGTTAAAAAGATTGTGGCGCTATTGTGCCACGGTGCTAAATCCTTGGATGAACAGGTGACCTGTAGTAGGCCTACACCATTATGTGCCGCCAAAAATAAAACTGAACAACAGATAAAAGAATCACTGGGCAAAGGGGCAAATCACCAACAGCACGAAACACCAGCTGGCCATTCTCACTTTCACTGATAAATAAGGAGCTCTATAGTGACATGAAAATCCCACTTTCTCACACTAGTTAACTATTCATGAAAACTACAGTAGACCCACTACACTACTGCAGAAAGAACAGCTCAGAAGAGAATCTGTAGCCAATGTGTGTATGTGTATGTATAATTCTGGATGTATTCATCTACTGGATGAATTTTTGTCTTCTGCAATGGCGAGTGGATAATTCACAAGAAATAGAAAATTAGTTTTTAATCTTTTTATTAGACTAAATGATTTAAACTTTAAACTGTATAGATACATGCAATACTTATTTTACTGGGTTTCCGACTCCACTCCCGGGAGTGGAAAATATTCTGGGTGTAAAATCCCAGGTCCCAGTATTAATCACTAGTGAGTACCAAGTAATCGTGATGTCCTGGGCTCGAATCTGGCCTGGGACCTTTGTTGCATCATCTAGTGTCTCTCGTCACCTTTCCTGTCTCTCACTACTGTCACCTATTGAATCAAGGCAAAAATGGCCAAAGAATTATATGCTTCATGGACTGATATTTTGAACCTTTTTGCGTGTGCATTCTTGAGAGTTCTGTCAAGTTCTACTCAATGTCATTTTTCTCTAACTTTATGTGACCTTTGACTGTCACATAAAGTTAGAGTTTGCAAGCAAACGTTGTACTTGTGTAATGTCATTGTTTTTTGTGTGTCTCTCTACCAATCCAGGCAACAGGGCAGACTGCCACTAAGTATGCCATTAAGACCCTCACAGTGTGCACTGCTACCAGTCACTTGGCACGGGAAGAGCTGGTGAAGTCTGATCCAAGTGAGAGATGATTGACATGCTAGCATTACTTTTATGAGCTGCTTCATTAAGCCATGAAAATTGGTTTGATGGGTGCCCTAATACGCCAATGTTTGAGTATATGTACTGATTCCATTATTTCATATGTGTCTGTGAACAGTACTATTCATTCATCATCCTACACAGGACTCTCCATTCTACGTCGTTTGCTGGGCTCCAGCTGTGATGAGGTGGTGTCAGGGAATGCAGCCCTGTGTCTGAGCCACTGCTTTGAAGTGGAGGGAATTGCCAGCAACCTGCTGGGCACCAATATTGTACTGCTATTGCTGGGCCACGCTGCAGGGAACGCCAAGAGGATGGCTGTACAGCAGAATGCTGCTATCGCTTTGGGGAAACTATGTCGATCCGAGCCCAGGTGCCCTCTCACCTTACACTAAAAGCCATATGCTGTCGATTAAATTCTGGGATCTAGCCTGAAGGTATATGGCTAGAATAGCAGGTTGTCGAATAGCCACACTGTCAATCAAGTAATGTGATCTCGAATGTGATGTCGTTATGGCTCTGACTAAATGGCTTAGTCTCAAATTCATGACTTCTGAATGGCTTGTATTATAGACAGAACTGAAACAATTCCTTCAGGCTTGTAAATAGTAATTACTTAGGGTTACAGCTTTGAACTAAGTTTTGAACTGAACATTTGCCACTGCATGTTAGGATAAGCTTATCAAGGACCTGCTTTTGAAGGGCTAGCTGGTGCTCAAGACTCATGGGCTTTATTAGGAAAGTTTTCATTCGGAATTTTAACACTTACTGCCAAATCCCAATCAAAGTTGTGGTGATGAAAAACTGATACTGGTGGTCTTTTCAGTGGGTTTCTCCACTTTCTGATATATTAAAATCAAAATGTAAGCAATAACCCACGACAGGCCGTGGTATATGGAATTTATTTGACACTTAAGGTGTGTTATCTTCCCAACTCACAGTGCCATTGACAAGGTAGAATGTGGTTGAAACTGCCTACCAGGAAGATAGTGGAACAGAAAGAAAATTCAAACATTGGTACTCATGCTTAATATCTTATTCATAACATGATTGCAAGGGCTATAGCTATACATTCAAGTCAAGTTGTTTTAAATAGCCCTTTATCACGAACATTTATTACAGGCCTAACTAAGTTAGGCTGATAGATAATCGAATTATGACTCACAGCTGATGCAGAATGTAGACAACAGAATGCCTAATGCTGAAATACAAGGCTGTAGCAGCCTTACAGGAATGCCTGAGGTGACCAACTAAGTCAGCTGAAAATCAATCAGTTGTGTCCAGAACAAAAGCACATAAACCATAGTGACAGGTTGAAGAGGACTGAAAGGACTTAGCTTGGTGGAGGACATAGCAAATCTTCATAATCTACCTAAAATAGCCTATGAAGCGCTATGAAGACAAGGAAAAACTCTAATACTACAGAGGAAAACATAGAAGAAACCTTTGGCCAGGCAATTCAAAGAGGCACCCCCCACCAGGGCGCCTGGGTGTGCATTAGATGCCAGGACAAAATATTTGTTTCGGATTTTGAAGGGTTTTATTTGGCACTGCAGGGCAGAAGGCAACAAGTAAGAAGGCTTTCGATTTTCAGCACTCCATGTTGAATAAAATAAAACTCCATCACATGCTTAAGTGAACAATGACGTTTTGCTGTTGTAGGCAATCGTAGCTCCTCCTTGACAGGTTATATGGGTATAATCATAGGGCCTCATTCACGAAAGGTTTCATAAATTATTCGTAAATTTGTCGTATTTATGTGCGTATGAAAACACCAACGTGGGATTCATGAAACGTATACAGCTTTACGATTAAATCTGATCGTACGCACGTTTCGTGAATGAGGCCCATTGTGTTATAGTATCCTCAATAATGTGAGGTGGCAGCAACAAACAAGTCTCAATATGGCCTTTTATCCCAAGGAAAAGCTTGTACCTCTAGACCATGAACCAAGATCTGTTGTGACTTCTGCAAATGTGTTTCTCTTTAATTCCAAAGCTCACAAATTCACAGGAGGCTAGGTTCAACTGAAGGCCAGCCCGCTGAGGACATTGTCATTGTGTTTGGTGTTATGAGCTTTTTTTGTCTGTTTTTTTTTACTTTCTTTTTTGTCTTCATTTCCAGACATATGAACACACTTCGAGAACTCCATGGTCTTGAGATCCTCCACTCTTGTATGAAGCTAATCACATGACCACGCGGCAACATGAATCATCTCCTTGCTTGTTATTAATCTGTTATTAATTAATCTAGTCTTACTTCGATTTTTGTCTTTTGACTCTTATAGCCTTAGACACCCACCAATATCACTATTCCCATAATGTTTTGGTATTTAAACATAATATGGAAACGTTTTGGTTGAAGGAAGGAAGCTATGCCCGTGCAGAGACTAATAAAATATTTCATTTTAATAAGATTCTGCTCATAATTGCTTAATCTACATAAACAAGGTCATAAACAGTATTACATTCTTGGCTGCCCTTGGTTTTTATTATATTTATTATTTTAGGCCATTTTATTATTATTTTGTATGGTTAATTACTATGAATATATGAGCGTGGAGGTGCAAGTGCAGTCTGTTCATTTGGCACTTATTCTTTTAAAATGCCATTCATATTTCATAGCATGAATCTAAATATTTGAGTCCTGAGTCCTTTATTCATAAACCAAATAATATAGGTGAAAATACGTAGCTAAAAACAAAAGAAAATTACCCAGGAGGAAATAAGATAATTCACTTATAGTATAGAATGGTTAGAATCTGAAGGCTTGACATTGATGAGACAGCATAAACATACTGGTGGTTTGAAGTGGGAGATGGATTAGAGTGACCCAGTCATGTGTCTCAAGGCTGCTCATGAGTATAAGCACTGGCACTGGTTTATCAGCCTTGAGGTTATAGCTCTTATATAGCATGGCTGAGCCCTGTTAAATGCATCATTATGTTGTATACTGCTGCTCAACTGCTTGTATCAGCCAATCATGTCAGCCATATGCATGCATAATTGTAATCACAAGTGCATCGAATGAAGGGCTGTGAAGGGCGTCTCTTAAAGGGGCATTTCACATTAATACATCCAGTCTCTATTTGTGCCAGCGTTGGCTTACATTGGTTACATTGTTTAGTTCATTAATGTTTGGTTGTCGTGCTTTGTTAGGGGCTGGCCAGCTCCCAAAACTGCCTTCCCATGCATGAAAATGCACAAAACCTTACACATACAGTAGGTGGTACATCTTACAGAGCTCTATTCCCAGTACATCTGTCACTATGTGAAGAATGTTTGCTTCACTGCAACTGCGATCAATAAAGTCATTCACTCTGTTTATATCAAAAACTGTAAAACGAATGAATTAAAGCTGACACCAAACTTGCTATACAGCGTCTTCAGACCATCACCAATAAACGATGCAAAGTTTTCTAAAATCTCAAAACTTTAGCCCACAGTGCATGAAAATGTCTGACTGTAAATGCTACTGTACACAGTCACTGTAATTTTCCAGTCTGTATATGATGTATGACCAATTGAAAAATTTTAACTGCCCTCATGCAAACAATTATAGTCAATGGAAAATCTCTAAGCATCAGCTTTTTGCTTGGAGTGTTCAATTTTAGTAAAAACATTTTCAAACATTTTCATATAAATGTCTATATAAAAAATGCCAATTATAGTTTTATCTGTAAAATGTTTGAGATGATTTTGAATTCTGGCCTTATAGGGAAGGAAAGTCCTAAATGTGCCCCTGGTGGCTGAAAACATTCACTCTGGTCATAGTATAAAACAACCACTAGCATACCCACTTCTCAGCCGCCTCAATGAATTAATGGATTGCCATTGGCACCAAAGGTCGTGAGATTGAATCCAGGGTGGTGCTGAAGAAACATGACACTTACAATGTCTGGCGTAAGCGTGGTCACTGCAGTTGTGTCTGAGAACTTAAGTTGTTTCCCTAGGTCGACCTTCAGCTGCCAGTCTTACACTGTTGCAAGGATCCCAGATGATGTTTCCAGCTGTGGATGTTCTCCTTCCCTGAGGAATAAGATGGTCCATTTTCCTACAGGGAGGTGCTTGCTATTACTATTGCCTTCAGGACCTGGTCATAGCACCAGCGGTAGCGCCCTTCTCCCAGGGCTTATAAGCAACAGCTGAGGATGTCCTCCAGCCTTCCTTTTCTCTGGCACAGGGGGCATGATGGTGATCCAACCTTTTCCCAGAAGAGGAAATTTAATTAGCTTGGATCATGAACTTGATGCACCATCTAAAGTTCTGGCCATGTGATCTTGCACTCCATTGCCTACTCTCTATACTTGTCCCACCGTGTTGGAAATCTCCTCTGGATGACCGTACTGGAAAGACAAATGCTCTCCATTGAAACACATTTGTTATTGGAAGACTGTTTACAGTTAGATTGTGCACATAACTCAGCTTTTTTTTTTTTTTTCTTTTTTGATGAAGTGCTCCTTTAATATTGAACCAAACCGCTTTGAGAAGGTCATGATATTTGCACACCCACTGTGTTAGTTTTTAGTACTCTACCAGGAGTGAAAAATGGAGCATGAATGATGGCGACTAACACAGTGGTAGCAGTACTGTGAAAGTTTTGACTGTATGATAGTATGTGTGTGTGTGTGAGAGAAAAACAGAGAGAGATAAAGAAAGAAAGAGTATGTATGGGTGAACTTTAAAATTGTAAGTTTTGTCTATGCTAAATGCAGTGGACTATTTAAAAAATGAATGATACATATTGTGTTTTGTGAAATTTTAAACTTTGTTTGTGAGAATTAAACCTTGCTTCTGTTTATACAGCTCAGTTTCCATTGGCGTACATTGTAAATTATAATGTTTTACTTTGTTACACTGCAAATAAAAATGTAAAAATGAATGTAAAAATCAACAACCACTTGTGTGGTCGGGTTGCGGCTTTTAAAAACGTAGAATTAAATGTTACTTCCCTTTACAGTACATTTTCACTATGCTTACTCTGTACACTGTAATGTTAATAGCAGAGCAAAGAAACAAGAATGTGGTAAGAACCCAGTTAAACCATGGAGCAATGTCTTGCTTCTCCTTTTACAGTTTCAGCTTTCTGAGTAAATTGGAATGTTTTACTTAGTACGTTTCCTGAACATTTATAGCTCAATTTGTCTGAATTGCATGGAAAATTAAATAACCAATTATAAAAGATATGGTAAAAACCTTGTAATACCATAGGAAGAAACTTTCTTACTGAGTAAAACTGAATTTTATATTTAGTACTGTTGCAGAAAATACATGGTATGTATTAGTCTTAATTTAATTGATAATGAAAAACCAATTATTAAGAACATAGAAAGAAATATCATTTTCTTTTACAAGGTTTCACCTCAGTTTCCAAGACAATTAGAACTATTTCTTAGTAATACACCAATGCAGCCCTCTAAGACTGTACCCAGTATTTAATAATATATACAAGAGATAGAGTGGTCTGTCAGGAGGGTCATTTCATAGTTTCTGTGTTAACTTCAATATATCCTTTCCAAGTGGGTAGAGCCATGAACACTTAGTATGTAAGTAAAGCTGATTAATAGGAAGGTATCTTTAATTCCTAGAATATATACAATTAATCTTGGGCTACTGCTAATATAAACTTTCAGTACCACAAGATTGTGCCTGGAATTGATGGGCAATATAGAAGGTGTTTCTAAGAAAGAATAGCCTCATTCCCTTGGAAACTACTCTGCTGTTACCATCCGACTGTGACAACTACAATGTAGTTACCCAACCAGAGGTGTTTCTAAGTAGTTCAGCTGCAATTTCTAAGTATATAGTTAGAGTTGTAATTGCTTTGTATTTTAGTAGTCTTATCCTGTATTTACTTGGCAAGTTCATAATACTTATGGTGACAGTAAAAGGAAGGGTTACTGAGAAATCTAATCCATGTACAAAAAACCTGCCTAGGACAAAAGCTGCCAGTAAGAGATGACATCAGCTGTGTATGTCTGCAAACCACAGATATCCTCTACTCGGTTGGATTGCACAGTTATAGGGACACTTATTCACTGACGTTTGAGTAATTGTAAACAGGACTGAGAAGAAATGAGCACGCTTTCCTGTTTCACACTGTTTGTTTTCCTACTTGCAGGTATGTATTTATTTTTGTGTTCGTTCATTAGCTACAGTAGGTAGACCTGTCAAGACGACTCACTAATGTTTCTTTTAAATGAATTAATAACATTTTATTAGAGTTTGGAGAAAGTAGATTCTTAAAGCTCAATAGTAGACATAAAATAAAATATATCTGCAGCTGTCAATAATAATTATAAGCCATATATATGTATTTTGAATCTGAATGCATTCTCAGATGGCTCTATTATTAGATAGAATCATGATGACAAATCTTAACAAACCTTATGCACTATCATTGACTCAGGTAGAAAGCTAGAAATGTGGGATTTGTAGATTCATCCAATTTGTCTTTAACATAAAAATATAAGTATAAGGCAAAAATGCAGCTTTTCAAAATTTGGGTTTTCTTTTGCCTCCATTTCAAAATTATATAAAACCTATTTAAACTTTTATTCCTATTTCAGGCACTTATGAGGATTATGGGCATTGCACAAATGCATTTAGAGGTATCCAAAATTAATTATCTATCTTAGGGTCATGTTCTGAATGATTGTGTGAAGTGCTGCATGTAAAAATAAATCAATTTTTTTAAACGTAATCTGAATCTCAATCTTCAAATTCAATCTCTCGACCTGTGTAAACACGTTAGCTATGAGTAGGTTTATGTCAGGATGTCTGGATGAGATGTAGATGCCTGCCGTCCCACCCAGCTCTCTCTTCTTTCCTTCTTAAATGAATGCCTACCAGAACACCCTGATGTCTTTCTCTACCAGATTTAGTAAACTCTTGCCTGCCTACTCTGCTCTCACACAGGTATGAGCACAAATTGAATGTGCTCATTCATCTGCTTTTTATATGAATATATGGATTACCTTCCTTTTCACTTCAACAAATGGGCTCTCACAACTACAACAATTTCTTATTTATTTATCGTAGGTGTAGGAATTCCCAAACTCATGACCCCCCCTTAAACACCCGTGAACTATCTCATATTTTCATATCAAATTCATAAACTCTTCTTTGCGTACCCTGTCTTTTGCATTATGTTCCAACATGTCAACATTTAAAAAGTTACCCTGATTGGTCTAATGGAGGCGCTATAATGTGCTATAATGTCAAAATCTTTCAAACTCAAACGTGATATCTCAGACACCGCTGCTTTGAATTTGGCGAAGCTTCTATGGATGATGCATTTAAAAAATTACACTGATTGGCTTGATGTTGGTGAAATCTGAAAGGCTGTAATTGCAATATCACTGGTCCAATTTTGACAAAACTTAGAGGGATGATGCATCTGGGCAATGCATTCTGGCGTTTAAAAGTTACACTGATTAGCCTAATGAGGGCGCTATAATTAAAAGTAAAAGTTTTACATTTCGAAAGGGCCTAACTCCTACACTGCAAGTCCTATTAAAAACCTGCTGCACACATCCAGCCAGCCTTACAGATTACACTGATTGGGCAAATGGGGGTGCTGTAATTAAAGGTCAACATTTTAAATGCAAACGTGATATCTCAGACGCCATTGGTCCAATATAGGTATCCTTTGAGGTATGAAGCATTTTGGCACCGTGGTCTGGTGTTAAAAAAGACAGAGCCCAATTACACCTGTTATTAAAATGCAATCGGCATATCTTATGTGAAAAAAGAAAAACAAATGTTAGCCAGTTGTAAATTACATTACATTACATTACAGGCATTTAGCAGACGCTTTTATCCTTACAATAAGTGCATTCAACATAGGAAGGCAAAAGAACTACTAGCCACCAGAAACTGGAAGTGCATTTCCTTCCTAAACAAGCATCTAAGAGCATAACCAGTGCTAAGGTAAAAGTGCAATAAGTTAGCTACCTACTTTTTATTTAAACAAATGAGACAAATAAGTGAAGCAAATAAACGAGAGCTAAGACAAATAAATGAAGCCATATAAGCAAGTGCTAAGACAAGTAAGTGAAACAAATAAGCAAGCGCTAAGAGGAAGGGTCAGGGTAGTGTTTCTTCAAGAGGTGGGTTTTCAGCCTGCGCGAAAGATGGGCAGCGACTCGGCTGTCCTGACATCAGTGGGGAGTTCACTCCACCACTATGGGACCAGGACAGAGAAGAGCCGTGACTGTGTAGATTGGCCGCAGGGGCCTCTGAGCGATGGGGCAACCAGTCGCCTTGAGGCAGCAGAGTGAGGTGGTTGGGTGGGGTTGTAAGGCTTGACCATAGCCTGGAGGTAAGAAGGAGCTGTTGTTTTCACTGCCCTATAGGCTAGCACTGGATACTTGAACTGGATGCTTGAACTGGATGCAAACTGCTACAGGGAGCCAGTGTAGAGAATGGAAAAGGGTAGTTGAGTGGGAGAACTTGGGGCGGTTGAACACCAGACCAGCTGCAGCTTTCTGAACAAGCTCCAGAGGTCTGATGGCAGACGCCAGGGCACCAGCAAGGAGGGAGTTGCAGTAGTCCAGGCGGGAGATGACAAGAACCTGGATGAGCACCTGCACCGTCTCATCAGTGAAGAAGGGGCGAATCCTCCTGATGTTGTAGAGTAGGAATCTGCAGGAGCGTGTCACTGATGCAATGTTTTCCGAGAACAACAGTTTGTCGTCCAGGGTCACACCCAGATTCCTCGGTGCGGACAACCCTTCCCCGGGAGGAACACCAGCTCAGTCTCGTCCAGGTTGAGCTTCAGGTGGTGCATCGACATCCACTCCAAGATGTCTGCCAGGCACACAGCAATGTGTGCCTCCACTTGTGTGTCAGAGGGGGGAAATGACACGATCAGCTGGGTGTCATCGGCATAGCAGTGGTAGGAAAAGTCAGAGGAGTGGACAACAGAACCAAGAGAGGGAAAAAAGAAGAGGACCCAGAACTGAACCTTGCGGAACCCCAGTAGTCAGCCTGCTTGGTTCTGACACAGACCCTCTCAGCATCACCTGGTAGGAGCGACCAGTCAGGTAGGATGCAATCTGTACACAGTATTTGCATCAGTGTGTAACCATCCACCCATGGGGTAGAAACATCATCATGGTGGCCGCTCCTTTCTACTGGCCTGACAGGATAACATACCAAACTCAATGATTGATAGCAGTATGGGGTGACAATGTTGCCCAGGCGAATTTGGAGAGTTAGTATAGAAAGAGACCAATATATGAAGATATCACAAAGCAAACAACAGAGCAGAGAAGATCTCTAAAGTGGCAAAGGAAAGGTAAATGCAGGCTGTACAGTAACATCCCCTCAGGTGTCCCGACACCTACTATGTTTGTTTATGTTGACAATAGATGGACTTGCCACCTTCCCACCCCCCGCTTTGTGTAGTGTGCACAAAACAGAGCTTCAATTTCAATGCAAACAGAATACAGATGACGAGAATGAATATGAAAATCCGGTGTAAATACAAGAGTGTGATTGGATCATTATCAAAATAGTAAATTTAGATGCAGAGCAAATTACAGTTTAAATGAGGTTGAAGTGTTTGGTGGCTAAATATGAACGCTTTGACTTTTGTTTTACTGAATATACCTGACCTACTACTTGCTAAACCTTAGCAACTGACATGGTTCCTATATGGTTTGACATCAAGCCAGAAAAATACCCAAAAGCTGTCAGTTTGGGATTTTTGTCTTATATTCATGTTTAGCTATAAAATACAAATGAGATGAATCTGCAATGAAAGACCAACTTTAACGAATTCTTCCAATATTGTATGTGTGACTGTACAGTGAGTACACAGTACAAATGAATTGATCTCATTTTTGCTTTACTCTACATAATAATTATTTTTTGTAACAATAACTTGCAGGGAAGAAAGATGAATGACTCGTGTTATTTTCTTTGTAGTCAGGGCTGAAAATGAAGATTTCCAAGGTTACCACGTAGAACGAATAAAAGGCACAACAATCACAATAGAACAGCTTTTGAAAGATGAAAATATAACAGGTCATGGCACAACAGCAATACCTACAGAGGACACATATCAACACACTACAGTGGCAGTGAGTGCCAAGTTTCCAGGGACAGTCTTGTTTCACACCACACCACCACCACCTTATGGGAGAACACAAATCACAGAGGTATCTGCTATAATTGCCTCACCGAGCAGAGCCAGTTTCGTTTCCAGCAATGAGCCAGATTCACTCACATCAACAAAAGGCAATCTATCAGGCATGAGGTCTCACACTGAACCAGATCTCCCATTGATCTCTAATTATGAGAAGGTCATTTTCTCTTCCACACAAGCTGCATTTGAATCAATGATGAATGGCACCTCGGAGCCTGAAGTTAATTCACGCACAGAAGCAGTGAGTTCCTCTGTTTGGCTTCACTCTCTGCTTGATAACAGGAATCAAAGAAACACTGACTCTATTACTCTCACATCTGCTGACAGAGGACCGGGAGTTCCAATGCTATCTGCATCTCATCCTCATGTAATTGATAACCTGGCTGTGCCACATAATGACAATAAGGACAAACAAGCTCAAGGCAAGGATGAGAAAGGGATTTTGAAATTGGAAAGAAGAGAGTATCTGTTTGGTACAACACAATCCATCTTCCATGCTGATACAGCGGAAGGTTCGGTGAAGGGAACAATCATGACAAACTTGTGTTTGACCTGCCTGAAAGATGAAAGAGTAGCATCCACAGAGAAATCTGTGGCTCTGCCTATGTTTTTAGCTGAAGGCTCTACAGATCCCCTCAATACAGAGGGGCTCACTTTCGATTTAAATCAACATACAACCTCATTACCTTCTTTATTTCAACAATCAATTGGAGAAAAAGAAGAAATAATGAACAGAGAGATTTCCTATGGTACCAAACATTCCAATTTCTCTAATAAGGCCTTGGATAGACTGGATTACAATCTCACATATCTTCTTTTATCCTCCAATAAAATGGTAAATCATAGTCAAACCATGTTAAATGACTCCCTTGCCAATGATTTTTTCTCAGATACAGGAACTGTTGGACTTGACACAAACTCTATTTCTGAGATGTCATTAACAACACAAAAAGAAACTAAGAAGCCTTCAAGGCATACAGATCCTAATGATTTTTTTGTTACTGAGAGACCTCTCTCAACAACCACAGTGCTGTATCGCTCTGCATTCTATGCTGTATCAAACCCACTGAAAGATGAAGACATGTTTGGAAAAATGGTGAGCATCAGGGACCCACAGTTAAAACTGTCATATCTCAGCAACAATAAGACAGATGATGCCCACAGTCAAGACAGTTCAAACTTCCAAAATGTATTTCCTCAAAACCATACATCGGACATCAGCAGTGGGTCAATGACGGATATGCCTATCATGGTCAAAGCTCCCCACAGCAATCAAAAAGGCGTTCTTCCAGAAGGCAGTGATCACAGTGATGAATCACACCCCACTGCAAGTATGAGGTTGATTGAAACCCATAGTGCAGTAACACCCTTCAGCCTAAGGAGGCTGACTACTTCTGCAATCAAAGATCCTGTGTCTCAGTCTCTGACAGGAAGAGTAGACTCTTTGATGCCTCTATTGAGTGGCATTGGCCAGCTGCCAGCTAAACCCAGGTTTCAACCCACAAAGCCCCAACTGACTTTACCACAGGGTTCTGGCACCCAGCTTGCACCTGTATCCACAATGAGACACCTGACAGAAAAGCAACATTCTCAGAGACTCAGGACTATAAACAGCATTGTTAAACAGACAGTGTCTTCTGTTGATTTCTCTGGGCCAGTGACGTCAGTCATGAAAGAACAAAATCCTCAATCCACCACATCGAGAAAAGTTGTCAAGCCCATGGATTTGTTTGTTTCAGAATTGAAGCAGAACTTTGACGATGATGTGGCGATGTTGATTCTAACAACACTATCAAGAAAGTCATTTTCTGAAAGATTAACAGTGAATGGACTTTTAGGGAGTCAATCAAAAACCACTCAGGGGAGGACTTCTGATCCTAGCACTGATGGCCGTGTGCGACCTACACATCAAACTTTTACACATTACAATGGGGATGTGATTAGAAAGTCAGTAATAGTCCACAATTTGAAGGTGGGAGATAAAGAGCATAACTTGACTCTAGTCACAGGAGATGAGGAGATAGAGATTATCAAGAGAGGGGGTAAGGAGGGTGATGAAAAGTTGGAGAGAGCAACTGACAGAGAAGAATTAGTGAAAGCTGAGGATACTGAAAGCAGGAGACAAAAAAAGCCAATCAGTACTGGAGAAAAGACAAATGAAAATACAGACAGGGAAGAGGACACGATAGAGGAACAAAAGGCCAAGACAAGGAGACAGGAAGATGAAGATAGAGAGACCACGGGACTGGAGGATGCAACTATGAGACAAGAAGGACATCCAAAAACAGAAGTGGAAGTAAGGGACAAAGAAGACACTCGAAAAGAAGAGGAGACTAAAATAAAAGAAGATAAATCCAGCAAAGATGAAGATAACATAAGGGGGGAGAAGGATAAGGAGTCTAGAATTGAAAAGCAGGAAGAATTTTTGACAGAGGAAGGGGTACAGGATAGAAGAGAGGAGACAGCCAGCAGAGAAGACATAAAATATGTCAGGGAAATTAGAAAAGAGGACATGACAAATATCATTATGCATGCAAGGCATTCTGTTCTCCTTGGACTTACTACAAATTCTGAAGGACTTAACAGACACAAAGGACACACTGTTACAAACATGTCTTTCTGCCACAATTTCATTAAACAGTTGGGAGCTGCTAAACACAAAGGCTTTCATCTAGGTGAAAATATTGCCCAAATTGTGGAAATGAAAAATAAATCATTTTCCCATGGAGTAACAGGCAATAACAAAGCATTGCAAACGCTCACAACTCACAGCCAAAAACTATCTAGAATGGTGTCTCTAACCAAACAGCCATACACAGGGATTAAACCACCTCTCTCTGCCCATAGGCCTATGTCTACAAATCATGCAATTACGTTTTCACTAAAACAACAAAGTACTCAGTACAATGCTGTTGAGGATACATTTACTGTGACTGCCATACCAAAAATGGTCACAAAAGTCGCTCACAGCTCAAATAGAGTTGGTACTCTGAACTTTCCTGACATTTTGAAGCCAACAGTTTCCCCACACCCTACTGCAACTATGAACTCACCTCTCTCTGTACTTAACAATGGTGGTAATCTGTATTCACTCACCACTCCAAGGTTGGCAATCACAGCTGGGCTGTCGAGTATTCAGCCCCACTTTACAGAAAATACTTCTACTCTCACTGCATCAATTATTTACAGTATCTCGGATCAAAGGCATCAATTTAGTAGTTCAGTGTCAGAAGCAATTTCACTTTCACAGACCACCACTGGAATTTCTGCTAGAGCGCTAACAGAACACATTATACCAGCACATATATCTGAAGCCAGTGCCAAGCATCCCTTAACCTCAGACACGACTGAAGAAGTAAATATATCTATTTTCCTGGATCCTGCCCCGCCCCGGCAGATGTATAATGACTCATCCACCAGCCCACCCAGAACAGAGGCCTTGTCGTCTGAGGCCCACATCTCCATGGGTCTGTCACTGCTTCCCCGCCAAACGAAATCTGCCCCTGAGATAACTCAGTCCCCCTCCTCCTCTAACATGTCTTCAGGCCAACCATGCTCATTTATAAATTCAGAAAAGACAGCCCATTCAGATGCTCTGCATGCTTCTCTTGACAATAACAAGCTTAGATCTTTACAGGCATCAATGAGCCCTGAAGCAAAAAGAGAGCAATTTCCTCTCAGCAGCGTGCCACCACTACCATTTCTAATATTGTTTAGAGGTGACAGTGTATCTGGCACCAATGGAGGGTTAACCAGATTAGCCTCTGAAGAAGGGATTCTGAGAGCTGAGGAAAACCCCCATTCCAACTCTGAACACGCTGATAATGAAAGTGGCATGGGAGGGACTGTTGATGAGATGAATCAGACTGTAGAGAATGACCATGTATTTTCTACAGAGACTTCTGCTGTAAAAACCTTGATGAACAGTGATGAAAAGAACAGTTCCATTTTTACAGCACAAACATCTGTCAAGACTGAACCCCTTGCTAATAAGACAGATGAATTTAATTCATTGTCTATTATACAGATTGGTGGGGAGAATCTTGCAGTAAAAAACACAGATGAGAGTAACCAGAGTGACCTGTCTGATGTAGATACCAATGATGAAACAAACAGCACAGTGAAAACCACTATCAAGAATAACCATCATCTGTCCCAGTTAGAAGCTCATAATGAAACAAGCAATAGGCCTGTTCTGTTTACAATTCACACCAATGGCGAGATTGAGAAGACAATAAATGAAGAATTTGTGCCTCTAAAGAGTGACTTTGCTATATCTGTGTTTGACACAAATGATGGAAGTGATAACGCTGCAATTGTTGAGTCAAGTAGTCTGTCTGAAATACAGCCTACTGATGTGACAAACAGTGCTTTCTTTAATATAGAAATTCATGCAGCAGAAACCAATGATGAAAATCAACATGGTCCATCTACAGCACAAGTTATTGTGGGTAGCCATGCTCTCCCTGCTCCACAGAATAATTTTGGAAATGACCTTAAGGATCGCAATATCTCTGCACAGCAGTTTGCTAAAGGGATAGTGAATGTTCTTTCTGAATTTCAGAGAACCACGATTAAGACCAACCATGTGTCTCTGGCATCAACTGTTAATGTAAGTGATCTTATTGTGTCCAGACAGCCACATGAATCAGCAGTGACCTTTGGTGGCAGTGGACATGCTGTTATTGAAAAGTCATCTCAGGCCACTATGCCTATGATACAGGCCAGTAATCATATTGAGCCTTCTTCACTCAGGGAGCCTCACTCAACTCCCACCACTGGAAAGCTAGACACTTCTGTGAAAAGAAAAAACACAGCAGAAACAAAGAGCACAGAGGAGCCTGACCATGACATTTCCATGCAGACTATCAAACAAACTCAGCATGCCCTCCCTGGAATGATCACAATAACACGTGCTATCGATAACCTTGACCAAGGCAACCAAGCAGGTATGTCTATGTTAAAGGCCTCCCACGGAGCTGGAGAGACACATGCAACACACACTGCGGGTAAGGGTACAGAACATTTTTTACTAAAAGAGATCAAAACAGCACAGGCAACAAACAGAGCTTTTGAAGCCAATCATGCTATATTTGGGAGGATTTATGTACATGCAACTAGTAAAATGGGCAGAGCAGACCCATATGAGAAGCATACTTTGTCTGAAAAGACCTCAACAACTCAGATGATACTTGAAGTGACTGATCATATAGTACCTATAAGGATCTCAACAATGGAAATTATCAATAAAACCAGTTGTAGGACAACCAGATGTGCTGTGTCAGGAAAGACCACTAGAACAACACAGGCGCCAAAAGAAGCAGGTGAGATTGAGCATGCTATTCAAGAGGAAATATATGAAGCACAGGCTATTAATGGAACGGATGCTTTTAAATCTGAACAGACTCTTGGTACAAAACCAACCAATGGCAACTCTAACCCTATGCCTAGGGGGACTACAACACAGACCACCACCCTTGATCACACAGTGGCCAGAAGAATTACATCACATTCCACTAGGAATGGCGTCCTTGACCCTGTCTTTATTAGTGAGACTACAAAAAGAAATACCAATAGGCTGACAGATGGAACTTCAACAGAGACACACAGAGGAATTGCTGAAACTGACCAGTTTGGGAAACTTGGGGTACCTGAAGAGGCTCAGTCTGTAGAGAAAGCAACAACACAAAGACACCGTCATAGGGAGACCTCTGCAGCTCAGGACGTTATTGCAACAGAGGTTACTTTATCTGGACTTGATGCAACTACTGTACAGACCACTGCAAAGACTACTGACCATACTGTACTCGGCGAGGCCAACACAAAAACACAATTAAATAATGGAGCAACATTTGATGCGCAGAATGACACTAGATCAGAGCCTGCTGTGACTGGAGGAGAGACACCAGTTCAAGAGTCTGGGCGGAGGCTGTTAGTGTTAGAGTCTGGATCAGCACTACCCAGGTTAAAACACAGGAGAAGAACCTCACCTGATCTATACCTCTCTGGGTAATCATATCATCTTGTAACCCTTTTACAATGTTTTTATTTGACTACAATGTTAATTACTCATTAACACAATGCTATTACAGTAATGATAACACGACTGTGCATGAGTATTTATGTCTGCATAGCTAGACATAAAAAACATAGTTTCATTTTGCAAACCTTCAATAATGTGAATCTATTACCAGCATAACAGAAGTTTCGGATGACCTGTGTGGCAGTGGGAACTACACAGCAGAGATGAGTCTGAACCTGGGAAGAGTTGTAGAGCCTGGAGATTCTGTACCTGCCCTGGGTAACCTCAGAGTGGTCATTAACCTGAAGACTAACAACAGTCTGGTCAACCTGAAGGTCACCTCCTGCTGTCTGTCCCCCACCATCCAGCCTGACCTCACCAGCTCCACCTGCTGCCTCTTCTCCAGGTACACAGGGAAAATCTGAAATTCACATTTCTGCACAATGGTGAGGTCTTTCATATTGTGTGTCTGTATGCTGTTCATCATGTTGGACCGAGGTTTTAAAAAAAGTTAGGTTAAAACCTGTAATACAATATTTTTAACACACTATACAAATACAACCATGAATAATACGGGGTACATTTTTTCCTTGCCAAACTGTCAATGCTTGCAAAAGTGTTAACCAAGGAAACAATAAGGATGTAACTCATATCGATCCAGGGAGTTGCAGGTACATTCTTGAGAGTTGAATATTTTCTGCCCAGTAAATAGACGTCTGCTGCGGATTGATGGTGTTATCTCTTATAAGCAGCATCACTGAGATGGATCAGAAATTGAACATCCCCCACACACTTAGAAGGGAGCAGTAAACATGCAACAACCTCTAAAATCTGTCAAATGTGAAAAGGCCGGCTGGCTGTAGACTTTCACTGCATACATCTGAACAGAACACTTAGTATTAACAAGAAAAATGTTGATACTGGAGACAGATGTCTTCAACACATTTCCCGCCTTAGTAAACTAGCCAAGTAAAATAGTCAATGTTTTGTCTAAAAAACATGATGAAGGTCATAATGCTGAACACAAACGAAACACAACTCATGATCAATATGGGTAATTGTTAATGATAATGAAGTGATTCAACACACACCATAAAAGGTACACTACCACATAAAATGAAAGGTGTCCTTTACCCAACAAGCTTCCATTTTGATTCAATATGAATTATTGATAGCAAGCTGGTCTGGAAAATGCATCTGCTTTTATGTTTATTGACTAATTACAGCTCCAGTTTTTATAAGCTACTTTATCTATGAGTTATGCACTACGCTAATTTCTTCCTAAAATGTTTGACCAGTTCTTTCTAGGGAAATAACCTTCTACACATGTTGCATTTTGTGTGTGTTGTGGCACCTCAGGTTAGCAGCAGAGCCAGTGGGGATCAGGCTGCTGCCCAGTGCCCTGTCAACCAGCGCCAGCTTCACCATCAGTCTCTTCCAAATGATTAATTACTCAGCAGCGTACCTACACTGTGATCTCAGTGTCTGCCTCAGGAATCGCTC
>OOFE01013595.1:0-12662 GCA_900323365.1 Monocentris japonica
GATAACAATGTTAGGTAATTTGAGTCAAATCATTTTGTGTATTGTGTACAGTGGTAAAAGGGAGAGGTTTGCTACAGTCCATAACAGTAAACAATAAAATCACTACTGGGCTTGGAGTGAATGAAGCTGAGACCTCTTTGGGAATGGATTTCCAGTACTTTTACAGGAGGTCAGAAAGTGTGTGTGTAAACAGGCAAATCAGTTGATATGGTACTACACTTTTGGTAGGCACAGGTATTGCTGTAATCACTTTTGCCATTTCTTGTGGTGTGGGTTTTTTGCAATGGACAACAGGAATTGAAGGAAAGTTTAAAGGCTGCAGTATTTACTGGTCTCTGTGTACAGGGCAGCCAGGGTTAGAATAAGATCTCTGGCCTGAATTATTGTCCCAGTCCGGCCTGCTGTCAGACTTGTCTTACTATAACCTTCTAGAGGCCGATTACTGTGGCCTGGAGGCTGAGGTTTTTAGAAGAATAGAATAGAATAGACTAAAATAGAAATAGCGATAGAAAAAAAAGTATCATTATGCAACTGTTGTAAAGAGCAGACATTCTGTGATAAATTTGAGGAGTAGAATAATTAATATCCTTGCAATCCTCAACATCCTAATAATATCTAATATTCTGATTCAATATTCAACTATAGTCTTGTACATGTATCTATACATGTATAGATATGCATGTATCTAAAGCTGGTTTGAGTTAACCTCTATAGCCAAAGGAAACTACAAAAAAAGTTACATTTTCATCATCTCTGTAATATTTGCTCACCTTGCCATGATAAAGTAAAAATGTTTTTTATGTCTTCTTGACTCCGGACGTTTAGCTAAAAAACCTGCTTGTTTACCTTTGGTTGGTTGTTTTATATGTCTTTAATTGTCTGGAATTTTAAAGGAAAAATCCACCCTAAAACACTTAAACACTGTTAAAGAAAAGTTATTGGTGATGTATCTCCCATTCCTGGGTCCATTTTGTTGTTTGCTGGTGGACCTTTCTTATTCCTGTGGATAAGTTATCAAACACAGACAACATCACGTCACATGCAATGTATTTCCAGCCAGGCTGCAATGGACTATAAGAGAACAATTCTCAGCAATCAAAAACAAGGGCTTCTTTCTATTCTCATACCATTTTGCACCGACATTGAACTATCACACAGGGAGAAATCCATCATAGAAGAGGAAGGGACATGTTCCATGTTTTGATATGTTTTGAGTAAGAGGCACACTATTACCACTATTACCACACTATCATTATTGCTCTCTCCACATACAGGTAGCTGCATAGCAGCTACGTGCAACTCCATTTCCGCCCCGCTGTTCATGCTCTCATAGAACCACACATTAATGCCTAGTCTATGTCTCAAACGCAGCGAGGGAACAAATTAATATTAAAATCTACCGACCGATATATTAAGCATGCACTTTAGTCTTGCCTCTGGTTGCATCAGACGCCAAAGCAAGAGGGGGCTTGCAGGAGTGAAGCCTGGATCTTTACATTCAGGTTACTATGTTTTGGCTGTGATTTGGTCGGCTTTGATGGAGCATTCCCTTTTTGATACAGCCGGTGTTAGGAGATTTTCTTTATTACCAATTTTCTTTGATATAGCTGTTTGTCGTCAAAGAGGACTCTTGCGTGAAATGGTTCTTCTGTTTAAGATCTTACACCCAGTTTAGATTCCTGTTGGGTGAAGACAACAGGAGAGCCAGGGAGGGTGTTCTGTAAAGGTGAAACTTTGAAACTACTTCTGGAAAATAAATAACTTTAACCAGAGATGAAGTGGAAAATATCTGTGTATTTGTTCAACTATATACCGTATATAAAGTAGTGGACATTCATCAGTGAGCAATTGGTGTTACACCTACATGTTAAACTGTTTTTAATTAATGGAAGGACTTTATATTCCGTAACACCCATGAATGTGCATCAATTTTGCTGCATATGGCATGGGGAGAAACCAGTAAATTATTTGGATACTCAGTTTGAATAACACAGTGATACCTGTTCTCCAACGACAGCCATATATTCAAGCAAAAACTGTGATGATCCCATTCATTGCAGCATATACTCCAATGTCAATCTCCGGACGTCCACCACCAGTCGCTGTTAGCCCGAGCCTCTCCAGCCCTCTGTCTGTCCCGGCGACTCCTCCCCTGGGGAAGCTGGCTAGTATGGCAGCCTCCACTCCTGAGAGGGAGGCAATAGAGAGCCATAATAGTTGTAGTTTTCAAAATACACCGCTCTTGGAGTAGCAATTCCTGAAACATGGACTTAGGAGAACAATAATACTTGAGCAAAGTTGATATTTCCAATAAGAATCACTGACAATCAGATGTTTGGATCTAGTACCTTCTTTAAACCCCTCGTGTGTGTGTTTGTGTATGTGTATGTGTGTGTGTGTGCGGATGTGAGTGTCCATATTTGTTAGAGGATGACTGATAAGAGTCCCTATTGGCCTGGCAATACTTCATACTGCAAGTCATTATTACTATGTGATTACTATGCTACTAATCTTGGTCAGGTAAAATTGTGTGGAAATGCAGGACACAGGATTGAATTATGCTTTGAAGATGGCAAGATGGCAATATAATATCATCAAATAACACCTATCCTAGTTTAGTGTTTTTAGTACCTATGCAGACTAAATATGATTACCCAAGGCTGGAAATTGGAAAAAAGGAACAGATAAATACTACACATGAAGACAATGTATTGCTACCCAGCATTCTGAAGATAATAGGCCCATACTTGTCTTCTTTGATCTTTGATGGGGTCCACACTGTATGAAAGCGCTGCTCTAAATAAATTGTTTTAAATGGAAATTGACTCTACCGTGTTGCCTGCACTTCAAAGACTCCTCTTTCATAGCATTGTTCTTTGTGACACGCAAGGATACATACAGCACTGTATATCATATGACTCTTTGTAGCCGAGAGCGAAACCTCTATTTGAAGAAACCAAAGAGCATCTTTCAGAGCAGTGTGGGATGCCTTTGACAATATAAAGGTCAGACGAAAAGATTTCTGCACCCATTCACTTCCTCCAGCCCTCTTTTTGAACATCTGTCACTTTCTTAGTTCTTAGGTTTTCACAACAATATCAGAAGAAGAAAAAAAACGATTCATTAAAATTGGATTCACCTTGGCAACCTCTTTCTCTAAATCTCCCTTGATATCTTCAAATCTCCTCATTCCTCTGTCTAATCTAATCTAATATGTTTACCGTACCTTTCTCTCTCTCTCACACTCACTCTCTCTTCTGTCCCGGAAATGAGGCCTAGCCATAGCCAGACAACAAGTCAGATGCTTAGGCAGGGATCACACTTAATGTAGTAAATTTGTTACTCTCTGATTCATTTCATTGAAGAGAATTCATTACTGCTGCTTCATTCTGGTACAGATTCACTGCATTGTGATGAAGGTGTTGCACTTGTTAAGCTACTTGATGTACTTGATGTAAACATTTCACCAGTGAGTTGCAATGAAAATATCTCTTCCATCTGAACAAATTGGAGGCATGGGATCCTTGTTTTTTTGTGGATTTAGAAAAGGCTTATGACCGTGTTTCCCAAGGTATTCTGTGGGAGGTGCTGTGGGAGTATGGGGTACCGGTGCTGGGGTGCAGAACAAGACCTGTGTTTGCATCCTTGGCATTAAGTCAAGCTCATTCAAGGTGGCCAATGGACTCTGACAAGGCTGCACTTTGTCCCCTCTCCTGTTTGTGATATTCATGAGCAGGATATCAAGTCTGGATAGTGTCCGGTTTGGTGATGTTAAAGTGGCGTTTTTGCTGTTTGCAGATGATGTCATCCTTCTGGCTTTTTTAAAATGTTTTACTTATTTTTTGATTGATTGATTTAACCAAAGCCAACCAGTGCAGGTTGGTTGTTTGCTTTGCCAAATTCCTCCAGCTGACATCAGTACAGTTTGCAATCCTTCCGATGATGTCTGATTTTATTGCAGAGGACATAAGCATTGCACATGCAGATCCACAATGTTCAAGAAAATCAAGAGGCAGTCAGGTGCTGGAAACTATTGCAGTGACTACATCGATTTTGTCAAGTCCCCCCTTTTAGTACAGAATGATTTGTGGCTTCATGTCCTCTCTTGTGCTCAGAGATGCATCTTTGTACATTGTGCTCATTGCAAAAACATTATTGCCTTTCTTTGGGCATTACGAGACAACTGTTGAAACATATGTTGTTATGTTGAGGAATGCACATTTCTGCCCTGCATCTTCAGGATTTCTTTGGGGTGTTATGGTTTGTTTTTTCCTGATTGTTCTCGCTATAGTCAGCTTTCTCTTGTGCAGTTCAACTCAAAAGTGACATGATGTGAAAAAGTCTTGAGACCTGTTGAGACCTTGTAGCCCTTCACACATATCCAGCACCTCTCTCATAGCCTTTTTCTTCGTAATTGCTACTGCACATGCATAGCTAGATTCATGTCCTATGTGTCATACTCTCAATCTCCACTCTACTCCCTGATCACCAGGTCAACTTTGAAGAACTGTGACTTTGGTATCCCCTTTGGTAATATCATTGGATTTGATTCAAAGGATTGTGTGTATGTGTGAGATTAGGGGTGTTCATCGTGTGTCATTCTAGCGTACAATCAGAACCAGTCTAAATATACATAATGGTACATTGATGGTCTCCAAATGAATTGTGAATTGTGCTACGACATTTATGTGGTCAATATTATCATGCCTTTGCCTGGAGTACTTGTAAAATTGTTTTTCCATTACAATGCACTAGCTCCACTGCCAATTACTTGAGATGAAGTGGGTTTACACTATGACTTTACTTAGCAGAGCAGCTTCACATCAAGGGCTGTGGGGTGACACCTACTAAACATTTCATCCTCATTCCTTGATTCCTGTTTTATTAGAGAAAATACACTGGACAATGACAGGAAAGATTGGAGAAAGACATAACAAGCCATACAGGTCATAGGTCGGGCTCAAACTCACAACTCATTACACATACTAACGTTGTATGTAGCTCTAGCCACCTGAACCACCAGGATGCCCCCCAACAAGATGTACATTGTCTCTGTTGCTCTTAATGATTACGCGGTGGAATTCAAGTGTTTTATAAAACATGCTTACTGTGCTTCACCCAAGAACATAAAAAGCAATGTCTTTGGAATAGCCTGCTTTATCATCCTCTAGACATTCTCATGGCAGTGTCCTCCAAAAAAATAGCAAGCTTAGTGAATGGTTTGAATGGTCATGATCATCATCCACTCCATCTAAGTCAATGAAAAACAAATGCCCGTGCAGCACTAACAATCTGTTACTTATTCCCAGTGATTTCTTCTTTGTTTATTCAAAAGAATGAAGATAACAAAAAGATTCAAGGACACACAACACAAAGAGACATGTCACAATATGTGTACAATTGCAATCGGAAATATTCAATTCTGCAAAGATTGTAAGGATTACCAATGAAAGTGTTTTTCAAAGAGCTAGATTTTGCTTTGGATGACTTCTTTATCAGTTGAGTAATACATGAAATCAACAAAGAAAATGTGTGATGTAGTATTCGTGAGTAACAGGATATTTTGTTAATATAGCCATGTCACAATTATTCAACCCCTATATAATATTGTTGTTTTTCAAACCTTCTGCTAGTTTTTATGGCCTAAAGTGGAGTTAAAACATAATTAAGCCTTTGGGAACTCTATAATTATCCTTAATTTGCTTCAGCTGTGATGTATATATAAACCCCACCCATGAAGGTGTTCAAGGTGAGTTGCAATCATAGGTAAGACTAAGGAGCTTTCACAAAAGCTGAGAGAGGAAAGTATTTCATTGCACCTGAAGGGCATTGGGTATAAGAAGATTTCCCAAAAATGTAACATTCCAAGTGGTACCGTTGGGTGCATTATAAGGAAATTTAAAACTTATGGCACAGCTGCAAGCCTGCCTGGCCATGGGAGATAGCCCAAAATTTCATCAAGAGCCTTTAGCAACTTAATCAGGACAACTAAGAAAAACCCCCGTGTTACTGCAAAACACCTACAGCATGACCTGATGAAGGCCGGAACAAGTGCTTCAGTGGCAACTATAAGACAAGCACTGAATAGACTTCATGGCCGGACTCCAAGACGCACTCCACTCTTGACCACGAGGAACAGCAACAGTTGACAAGAATATACCAGGAGGAATTTGGATAGGACAGTTCTATGGACTGATGAAACTAAACTGGAACTGTTTGGACACATGGACCAGCGGTATGTCTGGCGTGAGAAAGGCCAGGCTTATGACCAGAAGAATACCATCCCCACGGTCACGCATAGAGGTGGGTCATTGATGATGTGGGGATGTTTTTCTGCTGCAGGAGCTGGCAATCTTGACCATGTACCTGGCATCATGGATTCCCAGAAATACCAGGCCATTTTAAAGAGGAACGTGATGCCTTCTGTTGGGAAATTGAACCTTGGTGATCATTGGGACTCTCCAGCAAGACAATGATCCCAAGCACACCTCCAAGTCAACCAAAGATTGGTTGAGAAATAGATCCTGGAATGTCTTGGAGTAGCATTGTCAGTCCCCGGATTTAAATCCCATTGAAAATCTGGTGGGATTTAAAGAAGGCAGTTGCAGTACGGAAGCCGTCAAACATCACTGAGCTAGAGGCTTTTGCACGTGAAGAAAAAGCAAAGATGCCAATAGAGAGGTGTAAGAAGCTTGTCAGCGCTTACCAAAAACGCTTCTTAGAAGTTATGAAGGCTAAAGGATGCTCCACAAAGTACTGAAGCCGGGGGTTGAATAATAGTGTACATGCACATTTGCGAAAAGAGTTAAGTCAATTAATTTATGTTCTAAAAATAACTCAAACATGTATCAATAAATATTTTTTGTTGTTTAATGAGGCTTTTTGTCATATATTTCATTAACCTTGATCACTTCACATCACTATAACGTCTTTCAAGGTGAGGGGTTGAATATTTCCGATTGCAACTGTACATTCAACAGCGGTGAGCCACCACAGCAGTAACGCTGGCCTTGCTGCTTCATAAAATGGGGGTTAATGTTTGTTGTTGATGCTTTTACCATTGGCCTACCCAAATTAGAACACTTGCTGTTGCTGCAACCTGCACTGGCACTAAAAATAGGGACAGACAAAGAACCAAAATTACGCAACTGTCAGCACATGAAAAACAAAAAATTAATGAGGGAAACAGTGGACCTACTGTAAGATACAGAGTGGACAGATTAGCAGGGGGGAATGCGTCTTATTGATCGGCCATAAAGCACCACACAAGACAGCTGATTGGTTTAAAAGGAGTAATGCTGAGTCATGAGGTCATCAATCAGTCAGCCACCCAGGACAAAGACAGGTCAGGGAGGGGAGTGGCTGCTGTTATTTTGCACACCATTGTGATGCTATAATTGTTTTCCGCTTAATATGTTCTTGACATGTTGAAATTATTGAGTTGCGCCATGTTTAATACTCCCCATTTGCTCTATTATTAGTTATAATCTTGGCTGCATTCTGTTACTTTTTTGCTACTGCAGGGGCCCAATTTCATTCAAGTCTCTTCTTATCTTAACAGGCAGGGCAGATTGGGTCAGATCATTTCGTATCGTGGCAACACCGACTGTTGTTTGGATGTCTTGTGGCTCCAGCCAGAGGGAAGGACAGAAAGACAGATAAAAAGATAGACATAAACAGAGAGAGAGGGGTAAAGAGAAAGAAAAAGCCTTATGAGTATGGCCTTTAGTAGAAGAAAACAAGGCAAAACATTGGGAAATAAACCTAGAAAATTAGAGAGTATCCCAGAGTATGAATACGAATCTAACAAATGAGGGTTATGTAAACACACACAACCCACAATTTCAACACAGCGGAACTCAGTGGTGAGATACACCAAGTTTTGTCAACATGTCATCAGTGTTGGGGATATTGTTTGTGGCAGAAAAACAAACAAACAAACAGAGACCAATCCATAATAGCTAGTGGATGTTTCGGTTGAAGTCTCAGCAGACACTGCTGACATGACAGCGCATCAACTGACAGCGCATCAACTCAACAGTTAGGTCGTTTGAATTTCAACAATAGACCGTTTCACCCAATAATAACTCCCATGGAAATCCAACAAAATGACCTTCTAGGCTGTTATTCGAAAAAAATGAATATTTTCAGGCAGTGTAAGCCAACAACAGAATTTGTTCAATTTCCAACTTGGGAAAAGGTGACCTATCCACCCCTGTTCGGTTGTTTCAATCACTATGAGCAGTGAAGAAGTGGTTGTGAATGTATCTCTGGTGAAATCCCTCTCCGCTGAGCCGGGCCAACTCTCACTCCTGTCTGTCACACGCGATCCGTCAACCCACGGCAGCCAGAATAAATTAGAGCAGCATATAGCTGCCGTCTTATTTCTCATAGGGAAAAAACTGAATTGCAATATGGTTGACCGAGCAAGCGCTTCAAAATAAGATGAAGACTTGTCACCTTGAAATGGGAACATTGGGCTTACAAGGTCTATACTGTAAATCCAGATATGATGAAAATCCTCTTAAACTTGGGTACTTTCTTGTACTTGGGTACTTACTTTCCTAATAGTCTCACTAGCCCAATAGTAGATAGAGGGCAATAGGAATAGGAATAGGAAAACTGAAAAATGCTGAAAATAAATAAATAAATAAGTAAATACATAAATACGTAAATAAATAAGCAAATAAGTAAATAAATAAATAAATAGGTAAACAAATAAAAGAACATATTTATTGTATAAATAGAGTGTCATTGTCCAGTTTTGAGCCTCACTGCCTGTCAGGTTTCCATGCTGCAGCATCCTCTGTATGACTTCACTGTGACTGTAATTCCAAGGTTTATGACATCAAAGACACTGGAGGCAGCAAAGTACCTGCCACCTGGTTTCACACACCACCACTAAAACTACTGCGTGATATCTGTACACCAGAGATCTGTCAAACATATATCAAAACAGCAGAAACAAATATGCAAAAGGTAAATAGTTTTAAGTAGGTATTGTGCAAGTGAACATTATTAGACAGATTTTGTGCAGTTGGACATTTTTAAGCAAGTGTTGTGCAGGTGAACATTTTGAAATAGATGTTGTTCAGGCATTACGTAAGGTAGGCTAGGTCAACTGCTGAAAAAGTCCTATCATGAAAGTTCTTGAGAGCATTAGCCACACTTACAGTACATTTTGCCCCTACAGCCTGACCAAAAGGACTCGTCCTTTGTCTGGAGGTCCTTTCCAGTAAAGGATCCCAGCAAGCCCAACTCCATCAGGTTGATCCTAAAGAGAGTCAGACAGCCAATCTCCTCTCTTCCTGAGACTTTGGACAACGTTGACCATGGGGACAAAGGCTTTACCTGGAAGGCCATCGCTGTAATGGATGCCCTGAGCCCCGCTGGCATTAGGACGATCCTGAGGAGGGTCCGAGCCCTAAGCCCCCTTAACCAGACTGGCCAGACGCCATGCCAGACTGCTGGGGAGAGCAGAAACAATAGCCCTGCTCCACGCTGCACAAAGGTTCCCCGCACAATCACCCGTCAGGCCACTGAGAAAAAAAGAGCGATGGTTGGCCCTGCGCCCAGGTGGGTCCGAAAAATCCGGGCCATCCTCAAAGAACGGAACGAGCAGTACATAAAACCAGCGGTTTGCGCATCAGAATTGGCCGGCCGTGGGCGGGACAGGGCTAGACAGAGTGAGGGAGGAGGTGAGCCATCAGCCAAACACTTCTGTGCTGGGAGTCCCTCAATAGCACCCTGAACCACACCAACATGCACACCCACCCATGCATTCACTCTGCCTCTCACATCCACAAATTAAAAAAAAATCAAATAAAAACAATGAGCAATTCTCAATTATGTGTCCTTGCTTTAATGTTTTGTTGCAAAAAGAACTTTCTGGCCCAGTCTAAAGTGGCTCAACCAAAGTTGATACAAGCTATTTTTTTCAGTACCAAGATTTCAACGGCTTCAACTTGAATTTATAGATAAAAAAACATTTGCGTTTCATCTTTATACGCACATTCACACTTTGCAAGGATATATGGGATAAAAAAAGAAAGGTGGGAAAATGGGATTTACTATTTTACAGATAGCATACAAGAATGTAATTCGAGCCATGCAGATAAAAATTACATTATAAAAATAGATGTGATGAAAATGCTTGTGAATTGACACATTGCCACATAAACACAGAGCCACATTTTATCATTTATCATCGCTTTCAATCATTCATACTACACTGCAGTGCAGCTAAGAGGTTAGAGAGACCTTCCTGTGTACCCAGATGGTATTATGTTCGATTCCAGCCATGTGTCCTGTCGAAGTGTCTTTGAGCGAGACACTGCACCCCCTACCTGCTTACTCATTGTAAGTCACTCTGGATAAAAATTGTGTGCATGAAAAAGATTTTGAAAATAGTGAGTGAATGCACTTAACCCCAACTGCTCCAGGTGCGCTGTTCAATGGCTGATGCCTGCGCTCTGTCCTCTGACCTGAAAAATGCATGTGCGTGGGGTGATATGTTGTGTGTATATATCTAGTCAGGGGTGTGCGAAAAAAAAAAAAAAGCATTTCACTGCATGTATGTGACAAATAAAGTTCCCTTCTTCAGAAAGCAATAAAATGAACAAGACCAATTCAGAACTTCACGATTATGATGGTGACTGATGCATCCTTACTCAGCTCTTACTTTAGGTTCACCGGGCTCCTCTGCTTCACCCAGCAGCGCTTAGTACTACAGGCAGCAGCTGTGACTTCTTCCAGCAGACTAGATTCTTAACTGCATTCTGAAGCAGAATTATGAGAATTTGCAGTCCATTTTTGTACCTTGTCTGTTTTTTTATTTTTTTTTTTTTTATTAATTTCAAAATGCAAATGCTTTCAGTCGGCCATTTGTCTTGCCTCATACGTTCTAGCACTGACTGAATGAGTGGAACCACATAGAAGCCATTATTTAGAAATCTCTATGCTACAAATGAATGGACGCAATGCTTCCTGAACTTTGGTGACACTGGGATTACCAACTTTCCAGCTCTATTTGGTGAGGGTTAAGGCTAGGATCAGGAGTTAGGGAATGCATGCAGGCTTTGCCGAGGTGTCACAAATCTCCCAGCAACCACTCCTGCCACCATGATAGCGATCCATTGGAGAATTGGCTGCATGTGTATAATGTCTAAATATTTAACAACCAGGCTAGAAAATAATTAAGATGATAAGAAATATTACTAAAACAGTGTTATGGTGTGGGTGTAGATCCATTCAGTAGTGTTATGAGTAAAAGTGAATAAGAGGTAGATGTGTTTCCAAATGTAGGTTACTGTGACACAGTAATCTGTCTTGTCTTTAGCTCTAGTCTCTACTCCAAAACACTCTGAGTTGTAGCTTGAGTCAGTTCGGTTAACCTGAAAAAACTGTTAGCTAGCTAACTAGCCAGCAGGCTAATTTAGCAAAGCAACTAATGTTAACATGCAGCGCTAGCTTGCACTAGATATTTTAACAGTGCGCAACTTCATCAACCAACACACTGTTGGTTAGCTGACCAGATACTATGCTTAGCTAGCTAACAAGTTGACATTATCTAAATACAAAATTGTTCAGATAAATCACTAAATAAATCAGTTCGCTGTCAAAAAAAACACAGAAGTTAACCACGTCTATTGGAGTCTGTTGAGACAGCCAAGTTGTACCTTTGAAAAGGAAATCAGCTGTTCAAAGCCGCTGTTGCCCACGAGCAGTAATGTAATGTAATGTAACCTCCAATACGGTGGAGGTTACATTACATTACATTATGTTACATGATCTAAAAGTCTAAATGTAGAGAGTCCTAACAAGTCTGTTAATACAAGGCTATGTTGAATGATGCCAGTGGAATCCAATGAAATATCCCTGGGCAGCCTGTTCTTAGTGTTAGCGGATACTTGCATTTGAATGTAAAAAAATCGACTTTGAATAGGCTAAATGCTGACTCAGCCGGGACGGATCCCTCCTGTTCTGCCTGACAGCCACGAAAAGGGGGAGGACTACAACAGAGCAAGCAGACGAGAAAAGGGGAATAGACAGGTTAAAAACACCCAAGGCCTTGTTAGTTAGCACAACAGAGGAAAAACATGATGACAAGACCAGGTTCTTCCTTTCTCTCTCCCTCTGTGTGTGTGTGTGTCTGTCTAGTCCTATATAAAAGCATTCTCTCCCTGCTCAGTGTAATGGCCACAATAGTAGATTCCTCTACAAGAGAAACCCCCTGCTGCTACTGCTGCCTCTCTTCTCATTTATTATGACTCCCTTAGGTGTGTGTGTGTGTGTGTGTGTGTGTGTGTGTGTGTGTGTGTGTGTGCGCGTTTGCGAAAAGAAGGAGGGACTGTACCGAGATCTGTATTAGAGGCAGAAATAGAAATCTGCCAGAGTCAGTTAAACAGATTCTGTGAGAAACATGACTGTCCATGCCCAGAGTGATGCAAGCATGGAGTAAGTCAATAATTTCACACTTATAATAAAATATATAATTCTGGTAATTTGAGGATACGATTATTATACTAATTGGAAAGCACGTTCAAAATCATTTAACAACATACAGTATATATGCTGGCAAGCCAGTTATGGGACTTTTCCCTGGTTTCCCTACCAGCACATTTGCTGTTTGCTTCAATATATGACTGGCAGCTTTAAAAGTA
>OOFE01013595.1:15009-28888 GCA_900323365.1 Monocentris japonica
CGCTGTGAGGAATGATCTTTCCAGTTTGTCACTTCCAGAAGACTCTTACATCGCCAAAACCTCGACGTCTCTCCCTGCATTCCCCCTGTTCCTTGACAATTAGCCGCTCGTCTCTCATCTTGTCTTTCTGATCTCTCTGTCGCACACACAGCAGGTGTAATTACTTTCCATGATGGCTTCTTAGCGAGACTGTTGCGGGTGTTGCTAGCATTGCAATGATTTGGCATTAGACTGATATAGACATATGGGGCCTATATCGGCCTTTTACTAAAATCAGATCTGGTCCAGTCAGTGTCGTCCACCTCTGATATGATGGATATGATGCAGTTTGATTGATTACATATTTATTGTAGAACTGATCAATACTACACTGGTTGTCTATGGGGCACCCTAAACATGAACTGATACTAATGCAACATTTTGATCAGATTCCACAATATGCATGAATATGTTTTAACGATTTTTTTGATAGTTGAATATTCCGTAGAATATAACGACAATTAGTTGACTAATCGGTTGGAACCATGAAAGTGCTGACCACTGGATACTAATATACTTCTCTTTACGATCCAAAAGAATGTTGTGGTCTATATAAGTGGTAATTAGGCATTACTTATGTTTTTTGTTCTTGTAACAGTTGCCTAATAGGTGAACTAAAATGTAGTGTATGCAGGAGACATCAAACCCCCCCCTCTTCAGAACATACAAAATACACATCCAAAGACTAACACATTCCTCTCCCAGGGCCTTTCTATGACGTCAAGACCCTTGCTGTGCTCCCAGGGAACCAAGGAACCCCAAGCCCCCCCTCCTTGGCAAAAGGTGGATTTCCCCATAAAGCCGTCAAAAGTGACACTTTGCAGGTTCAACCAGCCCGCTCTGGTGCCATTAGGAGATGGGACCGATGATAAGGGCCAGGGAAATGTACTTACTTTGCATTCAAGGTTCAAGGTTCAAGGAACTTTATTGTCATACCAGCACACATTTACACATGAGATGGTACGAAATTTGCACTCAGGTCCCGGTTGTAAGCCACAATAAATATATACAATAGAACAAAAAAAATAGACACAGAATAAGAGAACAAAGGAACGCTGCAATGTACTGCAAAATGGTGCTTTCTGTATGTGTTCTATTAGATATGAGCTCCACATCCTGTGGCAGATGATGTACCTTACTCCCTCATGTGTTCTCTCTGTTATTCAAGGCACACACAGTGTTTCATTAGGACTTTTGGTTTACTCGCCAGTATTTTGTGGTAAGACAGTGATGTTTGGTGTCATACAAACCCATTTGTTTTAAGGTGGGTGATTAAATATGTCACTTGCATCCCCAAAGGATTAAGTAAAATGATGTTTTCTGACCTGAGCTGGAAATGCAGTTTATGGAAATGGTGATCACTGGTCATCTGGTTGTAAATCTGATGCGTGCAAATGAAGGAAACACCCACCCTCCTGACATACCATAAAAACCTGGCTCAAAACTCTTCTCTCAGCTCAGCTCTGACTCACGAACTTGAACGAACAAAGAACAACTCCTGCAACGGGCGGACGGGCAAGTCCAGGAAACTCAGGCGGAAAAACATCAAGTAACTCAATTCAACCGTCCTGCAGCCCGTCCCGCAGCCCGTGCTGTAAATAAGTTTGAACCTGGTTCAAAGCTCTTCTCTCAGCTCAACTACCAGACCAGCTCCAGAGTGAATCTCGCCGAGACGGCCGATTGAGTTCACTCCAGCTGATCCAGAAACCAAGAAGCCAGCTGCTACTCTGCTCTGTACTCTGAACGACTTGGGTCAAAGCATCGGCCCATCTCTACAGCAACTGACGTGACCTGCCTGCATGTGCAACGGTTCTGACTGACGGCTGCCACAGCGCCGCCGTGTTCAGGACCAGCCCAATCCCTGACAGCGTGACTTCCACCACAACACTCAACTACCACCCTCCTGGCATCGCCTTGGCCATACCAACACGTGCTTGTGTTTACAAGTCCACTGCGACTGCACGACAGTTGCCGCAGCGACGAAGACGCCAGCGCCGTACCACGAACCAGGCGGTAACCAACTTTCCTGTTGATGCACGGGTGATGCAAAGTTAGTGTTGAACTTGTGAAAGTGAGGTTAGAACATCCTCTGTCACTTCTATCATCTGTCCTTTCTATTCTGTCCCAGAGTCGAACTTAAACTGTCAGCTGTCTGCCAAGCCTTCCACTGCCACTGCCATAGCACCGCAGTTAGACTCATTACAGCTCAGGTTGCTCTGTCTGTGCCAATATTACCTGCTCTAATTTCATTTAACTTTGTTGTACACATATTCATCTATCTTTATTCTTTGTGTGTTTAATCAGTTAATAAATCTTTGTATTTATAAAGAACTGACTATTGTGTGTTATTGATATATCCTGGACATGATGGTAGAAAATCACTGAAATCGAGGACTCGCCTCTTCTGTTTATTAGACTGATATCCTTTTAAAGAGACTATTCCAGTGTAAACTTGTGGTGCCCTGAGAGTGTTAATTAGTGTTAAATCAGCTATTGATTAATAAAAATAACTAAAATAAATATCAATTTTCATAATTGATCAATGGTCTAATATTTCATGACCAAGCACACACTACAAAAATAAGTGTTTTTATTGTTAGTCCTAGTGTTCTTCCCTCATAACAAAAAGGTAGTAAACAGGTGTGAATGCCTGTAATAAATAATAAATAAATGAAAGTGAAAAAATGGCTTTGAGTGGTTGAAGTATAATTCAACGCACCCATCAATATTCTCATATGATGCCTACATAGGCTGCGTCACATCAGCAGAACGTAAAGGCCGAGTAGTACTACATGTGAGTCCTGCGTTCGTGTCCACACTGGTTCTGCTTCAGTAGCGTCTCTGCTGCGCGTTCACTACCTTAACAGAACTTGAAAATAATGGGTAGTTTGCATGTTTCAGTTTTTCCTGTAGAGTTTTTAGTTTGAATAACACATAGAACACTGAATTAAACTTAAAAGGTATAGTTTTGGCGTCTTTCTATCTATCAATTGTGTGCACTTGATGGGGCAGCGCCAGCAGCAAACAGAAGGAAAGCACTCGCTCTCTTTCTCCTTCTAAGTCCTATCAAACCACAACAAAAATGTTTTTTGAGGATAACCAATCAAAACTCATCTGCTACATTGGTTAAAAGGCCTAGTCAGTGGGGTTTAAATAGCGCGTATGCACGCGTAGTTGAAAAAAAAAACTGACTTGAAGGGTAAAAAGACGTTTCAGGTCACAGTGGCGCGCATGAGACGCAGCTGGAGCACGAGCCAGGACTGAGCCAGTGTGGACAGCAGCGTTGGTTAAAATGAAAGCGTTTCTGCTGCGAGAGATGAACGACTGAAAAACGCGGCTGAGTCGCGTCCTGTGTAGACCAGGCTTATAAATGCCCCCGCTCTGTCCATAGGAAAACAATGACTTGGCCGGTGCCAAGCCATTTTGAGGTGTGTAGTCCGCATAATGACTCCTCAACTACAGACATTGGAATCGATGAATTGTCATAATCGAGGTAATCGATTGCGTTGACTAATTGTTGCAGCCCTAATTATTATTATTATTATTATTATTATTAATTGTAGTCGTAGTAGTAGTAGTATCCTGGGTTTCAATGGAGAGTTGTTCCCATGCAGGGGCGATTTTAGATGCGAGAGAGAGAGAGGCCTGCCACCACCAATAGGTTTATTTGTCACATAGTCATAGTGATACAAAAGTGCAGTGAAATGCGTGGTGAAATACTCAATCACTCTGCTAAAGTAAAAAGGAAAAGGGGGCTGAACTAGGAGATATACAAAGAACTACTACAAGAAATAAAAGATCATTTTAACAATAAAATAAATATATAGACAATATGGAAATGTAAATTAAGCAATAGAAAGTCACTTACGTGACTGAGAGACATAATGAAGAGCAGGCAGACAGCAGCACTACACAACTGAACTCAGTTCAGACCAGAGAGTAAGTGAGTGGGACAGAGGTAGTAAGTTTGAGAATTGCACACTCAATAGTCTTTTACTTGTAATAGAAAGGCATGTTACTCCCCTTTGTTATAGTTAGCTAACATTAGCTAGCTAGCTCCTTGGCATGGTATACCAGTCTGTTTCTCTGGGCTAAATTTATCACAGATTTCTTGTACCTTTCTTGAATACGTTGTATCCATACCTCCTAAACAGCTATATGCACTATAATATATAATAAGGAAAATATTGTTGAACTTAAAGCAAATTTGTAGCATTTTTGTAGTAATTCATGAGGAAAAACCATTATAATATTCCTATAATATTCCTAGTTTTACTCTATTTGAGTAAATTCAGTGAATCAATGTCCATGCACAGCACGCATTAAATAAAATGTAATTAATTAATCTAAAAATCGGTGCTCACAGAGCCGCAACAAAAAGACCCCTCTCTGAGGGGGCTCAGTCCCCCCAAACCTCATATCCTAAAATTGCCCCTGTTCCCATGGTCTAAATGTTGTTTCAAAGGATTTTCCACCCTGACAAGTATAAAGTTCTGGGGGGAAACACTGAATACTTGTAATTTCTTGGAATGTATTGGCATGAAAATTGTCAAATTTTATGATGCAATCACAAAATATTGGAAGCAGCTTTAATGTAATAAAATATCAGTCTTGGTATTGACTCTCACATGCCCATATCAGTCTAACTCCTATTCCTAAATCTGGAGTCGTGTTGCTCTGACCATCTGTTCTCTAACCCTGTCCATCACTGGGTTATAGAACACACACCTTGACCTCATGCTGCTTCCAAGTGACAACAGTGTTTTTGTGTATCTTGGGGCAAATGAGAGCAGCACTCCTTCTAGCCAATAGTCACTCAAACACACACACATACGCTGAAGCTAGAGAAACCAAATTTCACATACGTGTTTATGTCAGGCACCGTTTCATCCACAGATGCAGGACTTTCACCGAAATGTTCAGTCTTTGAGATGTAGGACTTTTCCAAAATGATGAATCAAGCTTGTATTCTCCCTATCAAATAATTTACCCCATGGGCTCGGACCCCACTAATGGTCGCTTGTGGCTATATTTTATATATCAATTTCTGGATTTCTATGCATTTTATTTTTTACATGTATTTATTTTTGTATTTATGAAGAGATTCATTATTATAGGAGATTTATTATTATCATGGTCAGAGTGGTTGTGAAAATGTTTGTTTGGAGTATAACGTACATAAGGATGCACTGCAGCACAGCAGAATGTTACACAGCAAACAGCAAACACTGCACACACACACACACACACACACACACAATTTCATTATCTCTGTCTCTTTCTATCCCTCAGTCCAGAAATGCATGGACAGCTCAGAGGTCTATTTCTGCCTCACTTCACTACTTCACTACTAAAGCCAGTCAGGCATTGCTAATAACACACACACACACACAATATAATGCATCTTCCTGAAGAGGAGAAATGAGATGCTATCTGTCCTGTGTGTTTCCCAGTACTTTGACAAAAACCAGAAACTTGATGCCTCACTGTGGACAGGCTCAAAACTCTAGGCTATTCCTTTATGAAAAGCATCGGCCCACTTCTTACATACCATTGGCCTGAATTATAATTTATATAGCGCTTGTTGCCATAGCAGCAAAACCCTACTTTACCTCCTTCTTGACAGCAGCACTGCAATAAAAGCATCGGAGAGTAAAAAACAGGTCTGAATTATGAAATGCAGCTCTCCAAAAAATTACAGCCCTTACAGGGCCTAAAGCTACACGAAGGATTGGAAACCAGCCGCGTGGGATTATAAGACACCTGCAACAAGTCTTGAATAAAAGTGGCACGAGACAAATGTTGTAACACAAATCGTTAAATAGTAATGCACCTGAGGAATAGCAATCGATGACTGGCTGCATATGAAAATGCCTGCAAAAGATATAGCCAACATTTAGGTCAAAGTTGGGCCTTCTAATGTAAGGTGCACTGATCTGCACTTTGCTGCACTCGGCGCTGTTGTATGATGCAGATTTAAAAGGCTGGCTGATGGATGAAAATGAATATGTCAGTAAGGCAATCAGAACAGAAATAGGAAAATCCAATAAGCCAATACGAATAGGAGTAGGCCTACTGGCAAATAGGTCGATTAGAGTAGGAGTCGGACAATCAGAATAGGAAGAGACAAATCAGAATAGCAGTAGGAGAATAACAATGTAAAAGAGGGAAGGAGCAGGAAGGAGTAGGCCAGTCACAGTAAGAGTAGACCAATGCCCCTTGAATAACTCTAGGTCTAAGGCACAGGAGATGCAAGGCTCAGATGTGTGGCCTGTGGGAATATGTTGGAATCATGTGACTTAACCACGTGGCAATGACCGATGACCTACACATGTGGCTTTCGCTGTATTTGTCACATGGGGAAAATAGTAGATAGGAGCTTCATACTTCAAAATACAGTTAGCTTTCAGCTGGTAAATACTACTTGGAAACTCCGGGTTTGGCGATCGACAACGTTTTCTCCAACTGCCAGTAATCTAATGTCACCAATAAATACAGGAAGTACCTTGAGTGTAGGGAATGGCGTTTCATATAAAACCAACAACATGAACGCTTTTCAAAACTCATTTTGTGATCACTGCTCATAAAATGACATGGCGGGACGCAACTACTTCCTGGAATTTTGATTTGTGGTATAATATGTGGTTTGCTGTAAAACATGAGCTAAGTGCATGAAAAAGCTGATCATGAGCAACCAAAGTGTACAGAAAAGTTCAATCGTGGCATCTTGACTGCTTCAAACAAGTTTGAAACGTGAACACTTCCTAGTTATTGTTTGGTCTAATGGTGATTCCCACGCAAAGTGAATGCAGCATAAGATAACTTGACTGTACCGTTTTGCTGCACCGGGCACTTTTTGCACTTTGGAATAGAACGGACCTCTCAGAGAAGAAACCTCAACTGAAATATAAAACATTTCATTTAACATATCATTAGAAACCTCACTTACTAGGCTCAGCATTAGTATAGGTTGCATACTGTATATCGCCAATCCCTGATATATTTGTTCATTTCAGGGGGACAGACATAAATAGACACACACACACATACACACACACACACAGAGTTTATGCTTTCGGTCAGCTGTGATCAACACGGCTTTGGTCACAATGAAAATAAGCACATACATAAATCATGGAGTTTGGGATTTTACAGTCAAGGCGGGGTGTTCTTTTGTGAAGGTGGCCAACCTTGGCTATGAAGTGCTCCAGGAAACCCTGAGTGCCTTGCACTGGACCTCAGTTTAAATAACCAAATATCATGGTAACTTAAATCAAATAAAAGAATAAATAAATTTAAAAAACTTGAAACCGCCGATTCTTGGTGTATTCGTCCAATCGCCACACAAAAGGCCACCAAAGGGTTTAACCACCAAAGGGTGAGAAGACTGAACCCTGATAATGCCTGCAATGTTGGTTTCTTGGACAAATAACCATTTCCATGTTATGATAGGAGAAGCACCAAAATCATCTCTTGTGTGGTACAATTCTCTGTCGTGTGCACATGCTAATGCGTTAGCATACAGCACGTTAAGGGCCCTAGAATCATCTAACGTAAAAAGAGAGACCATGTAGTAATCCAGAGTTGGTGTTGGTTTTTTTTCTGCCATTCCTCTCATTACATAAAGGGTAAGTTGAATGAAGGGCCAATTTACCAAAAAGTCAGTGCAGTCCTTTAAGTCCTTTGCCCAAACTCAGCATCTATTGCACACCGACCATCCTGGTAGGGGATCCCTCTCTGAGTAGCCCCTCCCAAGGTTTCTTCCATTTTTTCCTAAAAGGTTTTGTGGGAGTTTTTCCTTGTCCTCTGTGAGGGTACAAGACTGGGGGATGTCGTGTACTAACCATTTATTGTTTTCACACTTTGATCACTGTGAAGCCCTTTGAGACTGTAACAGTGATTAAGGGCTATAAAAATAAAATGCAATTTGATTTGATTAAGTATCTGAAGCATTGTGGTATCTCTAGTATCACAATATATAATCAATCCTGGACAGAGATAAAAAAAACAAAAATACAGCCATGCCCACATTTCAAAGACATTGGCACGATGCTTAGCATATCCCTAAACTGACACCAGGAGCATTGCGCATGATGGGGCCTCGGGTTCAGCTTTAGGATGCAGTGTTTCGGGGGCAAACAACCAAAAACGCACTGCCGTAACTTGTTGCCACTCTGAAACAACTTTGAAAGTTGATAAGTTGCAGGTTTTATATGATAGGAGGGGCAGAGGAGGGTGTTCAAATATCTTTATGTATGCGTATTGGTATGCCATTAAGTAACCTCGAAAAAAAATGCTCTTTTCCAGGAAGTAAAAGTAATGCGATTTTGTTTTAAGAATATAAGAAAATAAAAAATGTTATACATTAAACTACCCCGTACTAAGGCTTGGTGCAAACCTAGCCCAAAGCTGTTGAATTGTGGTATTTTTCAGCCTCCGCTTTCTCGGCACAAAGAGAAATACTAAGAGCTCAAATCTATGTTAAGTGTCAGACAGCAGTAACTGACTTAAGGTGTCAAACCCTTCTGTAGCAAAGAGCAGACATCTTCAAACGACCACCTGGAAGGAGACCTCCAACATACTGGAGCCTCGCACATGTTGCGGCCCTGAGTGCATGTTGTGGGGAGGCTGGGGTTTTAGAAGTTGGAAACCTGTCATTTTGTCAAGCGCGAGATGAAAGGACTAATCCTTAGGGGAAAACTCTGGAAATGCCATGGAAGGCCTGGAAGTACATAACTGTAGGGATATAATATCCTGGTCAGGCAGGCAATAGCAAATGAAATATCACACTACCTCTCTACCTAAGGGTTCATGCTCATCAGCGAGCTCTCAAAAGTGATAGATATACCACATATATGGCAATATATGTATTAATTTCACTTGATAACGATTATATAGAAATAGAAATGTATAGCATCCACAAATGCAACACACACCTCACTGAAATAACAACACAAATTACAAGGTATAGTATAAAGTGTCCAGAATAAGCAAATGAGGAGGAGGGGCAAAGCAAAATATAGGCATATTAAGGCTTAAGGGTGACTAGATATTCAAGTGTGCTGTTGCCTGGTAGCCCTTCTCCATCTGGGTCTAATTTTCTGGTGGGGCTTGTCATGAGGGATCAAAGTTTGGAGCAAGAGCCTGATTTAGCTGCATGATTATTTATGAATCATCAGCAGCACAACACCACAAGGACGAATGAAAGAGAATTCCAGCATAATTTCATGCAGCCCATGATGACTACCTAGTTAATGATTGATGATCTGATTCATATTGGGGCGAATGACCCGCTACTGATGGCTGCAGCATCCGAGCGGACCAGTTATCACCTACAGGCGGCTGATCCCCGCCAGCGTCCCATTCTTCCTCGCAGCGCGCCAAACACCATTGAAAATCTAGTATTTCCAGGCTCCCTAGCTTATCGGATCGAAGTGCTGACCTTCTAGAATCGACTTAAGACATCGTTCTTCAATTCGGCGTAATTACATCTAATACACCAAACGGCACGTATTTCAATAAAATTGCAACTTTTATGATTGGTTCGCCTGTTATTCCTATCATTTTCCTCCACCAAAACACACCGTGGCGGGCGGTAGTGAGCAATGTGAACCGATTCTAAAAGTTGGAATTATAATAGAATAAGTGCCGCTTGGTGGGTTGTATTAATGCCGAAATTACCATTAGACTCTCATCATTCAGATACCGCCTTGAGTCATGTCCTATCAGGTATGTGCGTTCCCCGATAAGCAAATATTAAACGGCCAGATTTTAATGACATTTGGCATGATGTTCACTCCAGAATATGATGTATCGGGGCTAACCGTAGAATAGACGGACAACGGGCTGTGGAATAGGCCGTACACAGACATGTCTTACCTTTGTCAGCTGTGCTATTTTCTTGCTCATTTTCAAGTGCAGGTCCTGGGTATATTCCATGGCGATGCCGGACTGGAAGGACATGCTGGACGCCGAGGATGAAGTGTACTTCCCCTGCCCGGCAGGGCTATAATACTGCTGCCAACCTGACCCAGTCGCCATCTTCACAATGATGCTTCAGATGCTGTTACTACAGATATGGGGCTGTAACAGCGAGCTGGGGAATGGCAATCAGGCGGCCAGGACAGCACCGGGTCTGTGTCGGAATTTTGCCAGTTAGCCTTAACTTAAACCCGCGGCGAAACAAAATTCGCATCAAAAAGGTGAAGCCTTTTTAACCCGCACCTTGTTAAAAAATTTATCATTTTACGCAGGTTGGGATAATAATACACCGTGAAAGAGAGAACGTCTATTCTACAACCCCAAAGACGCTGCCTACTACCATATTGTCAGTTAAAAATGTAGCTACTTTCTCTCGCTGGTCCTCGGAGGGCTAGTTAGATTAGCGGGTCCTGTCTGCTGTCACCTGCCCGCTGTTTAGAGCTGTTTCTCAGGCAGCTGGCTGACTCCGGGTCGGTCACCTTGATAGCGAAATTTCTTCCTGGGATCCGTTCAGACTGATCTCTGCTCAGTGCATACCGGCTACACAGACTGATAGTGTATGTAGAAATTGTAGGAACGTGTGTCTAAGTGCGTGTGTGTGTGTGTAAGGCTCAGCGGTTGGTTGCAGCTCCTCTGTTGCCATGGATCGCCTCAACAGTTCACGCGCTGCATTCACGTGCTGTCTGAAATATTGCAATTACGAACGTCTGCGAACATGAACGATTCAACATTCACCCAGAATGAAAATGTACTCGTTGAATGATAAATGCTTTATTTGAATGATCATATCAAATAGAAAAAAAGGAAATTGAAAATAAAAGAGAAATGGGGAAGATTAAATGGCAATTTGAATATATAAAGTGAAATAGAAAAAGCAGAATCACATCTGACCTCCCCATTTTTCTTTTTCCCTTTGCATTTTCAAATTGGCATTTAATCTTTTCCATGTCTCTTTTCATTTTCAATTTCCCTTTTTGTATTTTCATTTTCACGTTTACATTTTATTCTGTTTTCTCTATTTATTATAGAAAAAGTCCATAGTACTAGTTAGGTTGAATTTATGTCAATGGCAACAATAGATACAAACTTCCAACTTGAAAATATCATTCACATCCAAGGTTGACCATGGTTGTTGTTCTCAAGAACTATTCATCACAAAAGCGAAAAATGTATCTTTGGCTGTGTTTTTTGGCTTGGTCCAAATAAACCTTAGATGTTTTCAACATAAAGATTGTCTCTACTGTTTTATCCATTGGGTATGAATGCAGCATTACATGATTCTTAGTAATTTTGGTCAATTAAGTTGGTCAACCAACTGGAAAGGCAGCTGAATGCACCAAATAAATTGTATTCATATTCCTAAAGATGAGGCAAATGGTTCATCTTAAGTTTGTAAATGTAGTCATGCTTGCCTGTGATTTTTGCAACACAATGTAGGGCGCTCATACACCAAAGAGCATGTGTGTCTGTCACTGTCATTTCAACCTAATGAAGTAAGCCCCATCACCCTTACCTAGCAACTTCATTTCTTAGGAGTTAAGGGACAGAACTTAATTCAGCATTTCTCATGGTACTAATTAATTGTTTATGTGTGCTATTGATTAAATCTCTATAATTATGTCTATTTGATGACTGGATTAAAGTTGTGAATTTTAATCTGATCATGCAATGAGGTCTTTCCATGAAAGTTTATTTTTTGTTGGAGTGTGTTGGAGACATGAAACTATCGAGGAGTTTGTTAAAATTTAAGTCTCACGTGTCACAGGAGAATAAAGTTAGTTTATTTTGCTGATGATTCCTGATGATATCTACAACAGTACTACCGATTTGACCACATCAAATAACATTTGCGTTTACTGTGACCACAGCATGGTAAGCAAGCAACAATGTGGTTGAAAAGTAAGAGGAGATTTAGTGAGTTGGTAGCTGATAAATGGGTGAGGCAGATGATTTGTTTTGATGGTAAATGATTAGATTTAGGTCACCAAACTGTCAACTTATAACGAACGTCAATCCTGAATGGTCATTGGTGCAATTTTTTTAGATATGGCTTCCAAATAGATTTCTGTCAATTTTGCTTGATTTGTACTCTCTGTTATGATAAAAAAAAAAAAAAAAAAAAAAAAAACTCAAATTTGGATTCACTTACTCTAGGATTTGAGTGCCACACCTCAAAATACCCAATTCACAGCCACGCCCGAGGCTTGTTATCCATTTGTCACTTTGGTTAATTGACTAGGCTATTGAACTTCATGAACTTTTGTCTTGTTGCCGATATTTGTCACTACTATACACTAGGGCCATATTAGGAAGCAGAGCAATTAGTTTGTCGCTCCGCGGGCCACTTTCCTCTTGCATCATGTGTATGTCATTGAGGTGGACTGCCAAGGGACATTTTAGCAAGCTGGATTGCCATGTTCCTCTCTCTCCATATCAGTAAATCAATACAACTTAAATGCACTCGGGGGTGTGCCATCCTTGGACTTATTTCTTTGTTTTTCAACGACTTCTGTCCTCCTCTCTGTTCTGTTTGCCGGAGTAAAGCATGGATCCTTTAGAAAAACGGAAGACAGAATAAACCTTATGTGCTCTTATTTATTAAATCCTGTACATTACCAGGTACATCAAGGATCGGATCGATGTTGAGAGTGGATATCCACATTTGGACGTTTTTCCAGCTTTCAGGTGGGTACCCAAGTAGCGGACATTTTATCTCTCCAACCTTTTATAAGGGATCATGCACAGTGAGCCAGTTATTGCAAAATAAGGCCTGCCAACCTGATCCCAACCTGATCATCCTGTAGGGGCTTATTTTGCAATAATATGAACCGCAGAGTGATATGATTAGATGTGAACCAGCGGTCCACTGTTCAGAAATAACAGAACTCAGAATGGCCTCTTAATCCATGCTCGTTCACTCCGTCTAGGCCTGAGGAGCACAGATTTTGCCATGTGTTTCACTGTTACATGTGAAATATTCATTGCTCATGTCCAGAGTCAGGAGAAGAGTCAGGAACAATGTTCCCCCTAAAGGCAGATGTTCGATGTTTACAATATGATATCGCTGCGGATCCTGCTCTACTGATTAAATGCACATTGACTCGCGTGAGTTCCTGCGAGACTAGAGGTCCTGACGTCCAGAATCTTTACAGCACTCGTATTGTTTAATGTGTGACCCCTCATTGTAACTCTGTTGTCTAGTGTGAGTTTCTATTTTAACGACTTGAGGTGAAATAATCTGTCAAATCTGTTGGTATGTGTGTGATACAATGAGTTTTCAAAATCCTTTAAGATTTTAAAATGTGTGTAGTGTGTAGCTAGCGTTCATGTGCCATGGAAGAGTGTAGGTTTTCATTTTACCCTATGAATACAGCAGCTGATTCATTGATTGCTTTGGCTCATTGTCCTGCTGGAGGACCCATGACCTTCAATTGACACCCAGTTTTCTGACACAGGGTCACACATTTCACTCCAAAATGCCTTGGTAATCTTCTGATTTCATGATGCCCTTAATACGTTCAAGACGTCCAGCACCAGAGGCAGCAAAGCAGCCCCACAGCATTATGGGACCTCCACCGTATTTGACTGTATGTAGTGACTGTGTGTTCTTTTCTTTAAAAGCTTAACTTCATCGTCTGTAAACAAGGTGCTGGTCCACATCAGTCCACAGAACATTTTCCCAGAAGAATTTAGGTTTGTCCAGGTTTGTCTTGTGTTTCTCTTTCAGCAGTGGGGTCTTCTGTGGTCTCCAACCATAAAGCCCTTCTTGGATCAGTGTCCGGCGTATGGTATGGGCTGAAACCATTACCCCAGACCTCTCCAGATCAGTCTTGAGATCTTTGGATGCCATGCAAGGTGT